>VWZV01010643.1:498098-541326 GCA_013397155.1 Irena cyanogastra | reverse complement strand
GAAGTGCTGGAACAAGAGTGGTGTTACGCCACTTTTCTGGAGCTGGACAAAGAGGGATGAGGCTGCGAGAAGCATTCCAAGCACTGTGATACAACTCTTGGCTCTCTAAGCCTTTCACAAGGTCTTCCTAATCTTGATCTCGTAGCGTTTTGACTTCAAACTGGAGCGATTTCACTTTATTGGGATTCTCTCGGTACTTCTGGCTTGCAATGAGGTGATTATGCTCTTCTTCTTTATTCACCCCATAAAATATTTCACTCTGGGTACTTTCCTTCTGCATGAGTGACAGCATGAGAGCACATAAACAGTTTCTGCCTTCATGATTTTTATCTTTTTTGGTTTTTCTATACATTCGAATCTCTCTAAAAGCCAGGAAAGTTACAATTCCACATTATGTAGAATCATAGAATCGCAGAATATCCTGAGTTGGAAGGGACCCAAAAAGCTCACAGAAGTCCAGCTTTGATGTAATTCGATGTAATGTAAGGAGGAACCATGAAATTTTCATCATATTCTGTCGCTACCAAGTGCCCCAGTCAATATTTCTCCCTCCTCTGCTTTAGTGTAAGTCACAGATGATTTAGGCAGCCATAGAGAGCTTTACAATTTCAGACGATTTCAGAAAATTTTCCAAAAATTGAAAGGTTTTACACATTCAAGTTGGTCTGAATCATCCTCTGTAGGTGCACAGCTCTGTCCACTGGAGAGAAGAGGCTCTTTTTTTGTCTTCTGAGTCACAGCTCAGTTGTATTTGCAAAGCAGACGGAGAAGGATCAGACAGGAGGTGGGCCGTGGGTTGCCTCCTTCCTCAGGGGAAAGAAATTCCTGGGGTTTGTCAAAAGGAGCTGTGCTGGCCCTGACAGACACATCTCTTTGGGAGAGCCACCAGAACCATGGGCTATTCCGTAAAAGGGAAAGGAAAAGAGCAAGGAAGAGCTGGAAAGCAGAGGCAGTGAAGTGAGGGCGGGAAGCTCCATGGTGGCTCTGCAGATGTGCCGGGTGAGCCGGCCCAAGGGGGCTGTCCTTGGAGGCAACTGGAGCTCCTGGAGGACAGTTGAATGTCCACATCATATCTGCCAGCCCTTTCTGCCCCCTTCCCTGATGACCTTGCCCAGCTGGGAGTGTGGACATGGTGTGATGTCCACTGCTGACTGTTCCTGCTCGGTGACTGTTTGCCCACTCTCGAATGCCTCTGCTATTTATCCCTTCCCAGAGCCTTCCTCCATTGCCCTCCTGCCTTTGCTCTCAGCATCTCCTTTTTTCTCTTTTTCCTATGCTTTCTCTTCATCACTCCGGTTCTTCTTTCTCCTTTGCTCCATATTTGACTGTCTCCTCGTGATATTTTTTCCCTACACAAGGAAAGCTACCACACTTTGGATGCTTTGTTTCTCGGCTGAGTTGTGTTTTTCTGAAAAGGAAGCCTTTCACATGAAGGTCTGTCTTGCTGCTTTTTGTTTCTGGACCACAACAGATGCTGCCAATGGAGGCCTCTGGGCACAATGGGAATATGAACAATGATAATTAATGGAGCACTGCATGCATGGAAGAGCTGGAAGAACTGATGACACAGGGCTGATGTTTGAGACCCTTAAGGAAAGGCTGCTGAGATGTTTCTCCTGCAATTGTGGAGCAGTTCCTAATGCAATGCCCTTTCCCATATCCTTCTTCTAGAATATTCCCACCCCAGAGGTTCTGGGGTTCATCCCCACACTGTGGTGATGGGTCTTGAGCTCAACCAAGTGAGCTCATGGAGCTCTTCCAAAGGCACTGAGACAAGCAGTGAATGCTGGCCATTAAAATGTGTGTCTGCTTTGCACAGCCTTTCCAGGAAACTTCTCCAGGTCTTTATGCCTGCAGAGAGCTCTGCTAGAGGAGGAGGGAGTGAGGAAACACTGGAAATGGAAGGGAGTAGGGAGCTCTTCTGCCTTCATCCAGGAGGTGCCTCCTTTGTCCAGGCTCTTGGAGCAGTAGTCAAACCCCAAATAATTCGCTTTAAAGCTCCACAGCAGTTGGACTGCCAGTCTTGCTGCCAGGACACTGAAGGGCAGCCCCACTGAGTTTAGGCAGCTGCAGGACTCTTATCTGTGCTTCTCACCTACTTCCCTGGTGTCAATGAACCCCTGGGTTATGTGCTCAACTTGGTGTCCTGTAGGGGTGTCCTTTGAGAGGTGCACAGAACGTGCCAGGGGTTTCCTCACACCTGGACCGTGGCATCACACAAAGGGCTGGGTTTTGTTAATTTTCGCAAGTGTCTCATAGCTCTGAGATCTTTTCTGACCCCACAGGCAGCCCGAGTCTCCCTTTCCTGTCACACCATAGACTGCCCCGTTCCCTGTGCAGGGACCACTCTGTGACCAGGCTCTGCTTGGTGACTCCAGGGTTGGGCCCGTGATTGGCTGCATCCCCCCAGCATTCCAGGGCTCTGTTCTGCACCAGGCTCTGGGAAGGAGGGGAGGAGGGAGCCGTGGTGCCATAGCAGAGCCTGCACCCCTCACGTCCTGCCCTCCTGGAGCGCGTCAGATGCGCCACGTAGGGCTCGAAAGTATGAATGGGTCAGTGTCTATCTTCACATGCCTTCACAGGCTGACATCAGAGTCAGAACAAACAAATAGGTAGGGTTTTCCCTACCCAATTTAAATTAATTCGGGTTGCTTCCCAGAGGCAGTTTTGCTGTGCTCTAGCATGACTTTTTGTGCTTGACAATGGCTCCACTTTGCATATAGGGGGAATTTTAAAACTTTTCTCCTTGTCCCAGTTCATTTGAGGGCAGCATTAAATATCTTAATTTTCCGTAGGCTTTCACACCCCAAATGGCTTATACATACCAAGTTAAACATCTTTTTTTTCTATGATAATTGAAGAAATATGATCCAAGCGGTGCAATCATATGTTGGCCTTTTGTTTCCTTTTAGAGCATCGTGGCCCTGGGAATACACTACCCAGGTGATGCTCTCTCTGCCAACTGGGCCAAAGAACTCTGCTCCAGGACTAGTGGTAGGCAGGAGAAGATCTGTCATCCTACAAAAATGTTCCCATTTTATGACGGAAGAGAAATGGAAACTTAAAGTTGTGGGATTTTTAAATGAAAGAAAGGAATTTATAGGGAAAGAGTGACCCTGCAACAGTGATTTTATTGGGAGTTAATGCACTTACCTGGAGGACTGAGGTGTCACAAAAGCTCGCCCCAAGCACTGGCTCAAGAGCCTCCAAGAGAGGTTAAACTTCTGTTCTGTCAGGCAGATGGAGGGGAGGGGGAAGGCCTCAGCTGTGTTTTGACCAACACATTCCTTGCTAGACCTGAGAAACACTTCCCAAGGACACTTCAGTTCAACTTGGCTTTTCTCCAAGGTATTACATTCCAACAAAAGACTGATCTGTCTGAAAATTTCCATGGGCTCAAGCTGAGAGGTTTCCTTGCTTCCCAGCACACAAAGGAGATGGAAATGAGCTCCTGTTTGCTATGGCAGGGCGGGGGCAAAAGGGGATTCCAGCTCGGGGTGAATGCGGCTCCACACGTCCGCTCCTTACTCATCCTGAGGCCGCTCCAGATGCGTAATGCTACGGAGGAAAATAAACTTCACCTTAAAGATGCTTTTGTTGGAGATCAGGAAAAGTTCAGGGCCCAGCTTGAGTCCAGAGGAGTTTCCTCAGCACTGACCACGACATCTGAACAGAGCGGTTCCATCCTTGCGTCTGCAAACAGTGCAGGGGGGTGGAACAAAAAGATCCAAATCATTCCATGGTCCTATGACTTTGTGTTCAGAGATGGGAAGGTTAAGAATTTGGCTAGCCATGCAGGGACATTGAAAGGAGATTGTAAATATTTTTTTTACAAAAAGGAAAAAAATTAATTTGAGAGTAAAATCCCATATTGCTTTTCTCAATGCTGCGCTCAGCCAAGGGAACCTCAGCACTACCCTCCCATGGATTTTTCCTATTGTGTTCCCCTGTTATCATCTTTGTATTTATTTATTTTAAAATTGGTTTCATCGCACCTCTTCTGATTTCTGATATCATTGTGAAGTAGGGCTTAAGCTGTTTATTGCCTGACATGCAGTTCTTTATCTCAGTAAGTCTGTATTTCCTTCAAATATTACTTTTATTCATTGCAACATCTCTATGTTACATTCTATTCTAAATCAAAAATGTTCTTTTTCTCGTAATATATTCTTACTTAGATACTAAACATATGTTCTTGTTTAAATACTAAACAAGAAGCCTAAAAGAGGTTTTATCATATTTTACATTATAAAGAGTAGTATTTTACATTACGAAGATCAAAACTTGGGAGATGTTTATTATAACTTTTAATACTAGATTTGGAGACATGCTCCAGCTTTTACCTTAAAAAGCAATAAACACAAAGCAGCTCTCCCTTTCCCCTAGGAATGGTCCCCATATTCCTCTTTTAAAAATAGGTCTGAGGATAAAACTGGAAAAGTATTGTCTGGGGAAAAAAAAGGGGGGGGGGCTCCAAGTCCAAATTTTCATATTTTCAATCTTTTAGATAGATTTTAGATTGATGAAAACTAGCTCAATAAAATTACAAAGCAAAATTTGCAGAAAAATTGACTTGTATGAACTTGTTTTACAAGTAAATGCACTTTACTTCTTAGCACCTTGGAATCTGTGCCCTGTCAGGGTTATGAGAAGCAGGGAGAGGAAATGAGGAGGGGGCTTGTTAGGGGACTCAAAGTGTGCAGTCATTAAATTATTTTTGATAAAACATCACCAGTGGAGTAAAAAGAACTTGGTTTGAGGAGAATTGAGCCTGGCTGTGAACTGGAAAGTGGGGCTGGCTTTGTGCAAGTCAGGCAGTGATGGATTGCTCTGTCAAAGTGTGTGCATTTATGGCCCTTTAGTAATAAAGAACCTTAATCATAACCTCCCATGCTGCCTACCCATTCAGGTGCTGATTCATGAGTAATGCAGCTTCTTTTTTAAAGGAGGATCTTCCTGTGAAAATGAAGCTAGAGGCAAATAAATAAAAATTTTATTAGTCACTCAAGATGATTTACTTGACTTCCAGTTCCCCCAATAAATTTTGTAGTTACTGAGGATGAGCAAACAGATTTAATGTGATGTGGAACAGCACATCCTTCTCTCAATGTATTTTTTTCTCAGACAAACTATTATGAAATCATTCCTCAGTCTGTCTTCTGGTTCCTGGTCTCTAAGTGAAGAGGACAAAAAATTTAAAAAATAATTAAAATTCTATTTTGGAGTTTAGTCTTGTTTCTCTCTGAAATCAGAAGTGACAGAAATCTCATGGGAACCTTTTCTAGGGAGCTTCCCTGTCCATTTTCGCAATGTCAGGAGATGCAGACAAGCTCTTGAGTTTTTCAGAAGTCAGTTCTAAATCTGATACACAGCTGCAGAAGAGTTTTTCAGATTGGTTCAGAGCACGGAGCATCCAAAGGTGCTGGTTTGTGTCGAATCACACTGGCACATTTTCAGTCTATAACAAATTCCATAGGGAAAAGGCTTTGCATCTCTCTTGCCGTTGCATTCGCTGAAGGAGGGTGGGAAGTGCAAATTATGGTTACAACAGCCCAATGTCATGCAAATCATGTGCAGTTTCACCAATGCCACCTGGAACGTGCCAGCTGAAGGCACTGGAGACTTGGCTGTTGAATAAACAAATATTTAAGAAAATGATGGTAAATGTTCATTTATTTGCAGAGAAGGTTTAAAGGCATTTACGAGAAATATTTGCAACAAAGGGTGAATGAGGAAGTGACTTCAAAGAGGAAATCAACTTCCTAAAAAAAAAAGAACCCTGGGGATTTTTATTCTCAATTCACATGAGAAATGTTATTATTTTTGCTGCTGCTTTTAAAAACATGGCTATGAAACGCTATTGATCTTTGCTTGCTGTGAAACATTTCCTACCCTAATTTTTCTTCTATTTAAGGGGGTATTTTAACTAAAAAGCCTTACACATTTGGCACCTCCTTCTTAAGTGATCCAGAAAACCTGCCTGCACTCTGGGGGCGGTGTGGACTTCACTGTCAGACAGAAAATTTCCAGAGATGCTATCAGGAGTGCCCAGGAGCTGCAGAAACCAAACCCCTGGGCTCTGCTGAAGCAGAGTCATTTTTCAAAGTCTCATCTTTCCTTGAGTGCTCTGATATTTGTTCTGCAATTATGGGAGACATTAACTTCATGGATGGTGTTCATACGTCCTTCAAATTTTCCTCAAAATGAGATAGGCATCGTTTTCCTTTCTTCAGACTGAGGAAAAACACACAGAAACTTCAGTTCAGTGTTTTATCCACCTACTGAGCTGGAGGTTCACTTTATAATAGAATGAAAACCATCCCTGACACAGAGTGAAGTGTGTGCAGAACATCCAATGTTTCTTACTGTACAATAATGCCATCTTCCCTTTGGAATGATGCTAAGTCCTTTTCTTGATTTATAAAAAGGTCTTCCTCTTCATGGTTAGGTTGGGAAATCCTTTTTCCCCATCCAGCCTGGGTCAGTTATGATGACAAATACTGAAACACTTGACCTAGCAAGCAGTGAAAATATAGTTCCCTGTCCCACTGCCAGA
Organism: Irena cyanogastra; assembly: GCA_013397155.1. NCBI lineage: Eukaryota > Metazoa > Chordata > Aves > Passeriformes > Irenidae > Irena > Irena cyanogastra. The sequence continues at coordinate 534,770 of VWZV01010643.1, read as the reverse complement.
AACACATCCTGAGCTTGCCTGAAATTCTACCAATTCATTGGACACTCAGAAAACTCAGCCCATTTCTAATTTTACAATGTTTTCTTTTTTCCTGCCTTCACTGAAATTCTCCATGCTATAAAAATCTCAGCCCAGATTTAGTTGGAATGGTCTCTCCCTCCCTGCTTCTCTGGACGTAATAGCTCTGGATGTGATGGCATCACCACACGGAACATCCCTGCCTTGTGTAAGAGCTGCTATTTCACCTCTGTGCCAGCTCAGCCAGGATTTGCTTTAATGAGTACCCACCACTGCTACTTAGAAACTCTGCCATTATTTGTTAGGCAGGATTAATTAATCTTGTCTAGGCAACAAGCTGGAAAGCCACAACTGCAAGGACACTGAGCTGTCTCAGCTCTCAGGGCAGGGTTTTGGAGCTGCTGGAGAACAGCCGTGTCTGTCATGGCTCACTGGAGAGTTTCAGTGCTGAAAATCATATTAAAAAATCCTTTTGCTGGGTTTTTACCCCGAAGTCCTGGTGCTTCTCATGGTCTTGATTTCACCTCCCACCTCTAAGGACCTTCCAGCATAACTTTGGGGAAATCCCTGTTAGCTGAAGCCTGTGTGGCTTGCACGGTGCTCCCTTGAAGAAAGCCTATGGAATAATTTCTTTGGGTAGATCTTCTAAAGGAGAAAGGAAGATGAGACCATTTGGGAAAAAGGCCTTCCCACCTCCACAGCTGCTCAGTGTCCTGGGCATTGCTTTCACCCTTTTAGCAATTCTGGGGTGTCTATGTGTGTGTTTCAAAGGTTTCAGGTGCTCCCAGAGGGAAGCCAACGGCAAACGCAGAGCTTTTGGGGCAAACGAATGAGTGTTAAAGTTCCTGTCAGCAGGGCAGGTTTGGACAGGGATGCTTGCACACACCTACATCCACCACGGAGTGAGCCTGGGCTACACCTGGTTACTGTGAGAAAATAAAATACAGAGTAAGAATGCAGCTCCCACAGTATCTTGGAAGGGTTTTGGGTTTGTCCTAGACAGAAGCATGAGCTGCTACTTTGATCTTGGAGGTCTTTTCCAACCTTACTGATTCTGTGATTCTATTATGTAAAGATCTGAGGCACTTGCAAGCAGGATGCTCCTGATTGTGTGACACTTTGTGTTTTGCCAGTGGCCTTCTGGTAAGTGCTAAGTAATTTCACATAAAAAAAATATGTATATATATTAGAGTGGCAGTTGGTTAGAAGATGCAAAGTATTTTCAAGTTTTTGTAGATGTGCCCTGCTATGGGCTAGACAGAATCATAGAAACCCAGACTGGCTGGGGTTGGAAGGGACCTTAAAGATCATCTCTACCCCCCTGCCACTCCCAGGTGTCCAGGTTGCTCTGAGCATCGTTCAGCCTGGCCTTGGGCACTTGCAGGGATGGGCCATTGATCCAGAGATCTTCAGTGGGTATGCAGTGGGTCCAAAGCAGATGCTTTGAACATTATCTGCCTTCTTCCCCTAGTTTTAGGGTTTCCCTGCATTGCTTCCTCTCCGATGGGGAATGCCTGCTGGATGAAGAGTCACCAGCATGAGTCAAATTCGGAGTGCTTCGTACCCTGCCTTCTCCAAGGGCAAACTGGTGAGATCTCACCAGCTTTAACAGGTTCCCTCTCCCAGAGGTGCTCAGCTCCCAACTTGCCTGGGCCACCTCTGGCTCTGCTTTCTCAAGCTTTGGCTGGACATGAACACTGAGATTTTCAGTGTGGACTCAGGATTTTCAGACAAGAAAATCACAGAATGGAAAATTTGGTTGTGTTTGATTTTGGTTGTGATCCGTGTCTTGCCAATATTAATGAAAATATCTGGACTTACTCTGTAAGTAAGCATAGAAATCCCAGACTTTATGCTGATAGAAAAAAAACCAAGAAGATCAGAGGAAAGAATTACAAATTGAATCCAATCCTGATGCTCCTCAGTCTGTTATCTGCAAACTGAAATCCCAGATTAAAGGAAGAGAAATGCTCAGGTCTTCCCAAGGGGAGGTTTTTTCCCCTATGATATTCCTTTGGGACATCGCTGCATTTCTGCCTTGCGTGGCTCTTTTCATGCATTTTAGCAAAGGGGGTAGGATGTCTCAGTTCACCTCCTTTTTCACATTTAGAGCATAGAGCTACAGCCTGCTCTTTTCTGTCCTATATGTACATTCCTGCAACATTTCGGTGTTTTCCTTCCTGGTCTTCCAAAGGGAACAGCACAGATTAGCAATAAGCTTTCCAGAGCTGTTCACCTATTTCATTGGCTGTGGACGGGCAGGGGCCACGTGACACATCCATTCCCTCTTTCCAGCCAAGCCACCTGTTGACTTCTCTGGATTGATGCTGAAAACCAAAGGATTATTTTCTTATGGCCACTTGTTACAGGAAGGTCTCCTGGAACCTGGAAAAGCTGCCTTGGGAGCTCAGTGTAAAGGTCAGCTCGGCTCAGCTCAGCTCAGCTCAGGTGCAGAACCCAATCTGGTCAAGTACCTGCAGGGCTCCAGCTCAGAGCGTGCCAGGAATTCCTACGCAGTGGGCAGAGAGGGAGTGATGCTGGGAAAAGCCCTTGGCAGGGATGGGAGGTGACCTGCTCCCAAAGCATGGAGCTCTCGTGAGCCTGGATGGACTTCCTGCTGAACCCCCTCCTTTATCACACTACTTAGAGTGAAACAGTTCCCTCAGCCCAGGCTGGGGAGCAAGAATTTGGCAGGGAGGTTTCCTCTGGGGAACATTCTTGTCTTTTGTGTCATCAGGACATGCCCCTGCTCAGAGGGAAGGAGGAGCTCCTCCTCGATCAAACTATCTCAGCCATTGTGCTCGAATCCATTCGGGCTGGCCCTGCCCTAATTAGGGCAGCAGTCACCCAAAACACCTTCTCCATGGATGATCCTGCAACTGCCTGATCACTGCCCCTTGTCTCCCACTGAAACCACTGGCCTTGTCTTCCCTCCTCCCTTGCTCAGCTTCCCCCCCAAACAGGGAAGTGGCAATTCACCTGTGGGGACAATGAGCTGACTGGGTGTCAAAGGAAAAAGCCCCACATGTGGCCTCCACCTGCCCCCATTCACCCACAGCCTGGAGAGGCATTGAAGTGATGCTTTTGCAAGGGTCCTCAGGATGTTTCATTTTTGAGACTGAAGATTGTCACTGAAGTGATGAGGACTGAGTGGTGAGGAGAATTGCTGGTGTTTAGGTGCCTGGGTACAAGAGGAATGCAAAGGAACTGCACATCTGTGGAGCTCCAAAGCAGAGGCAGAACTGTCACACTCTTAGGGCTGGAGAGTTGTTGGGAATATTGACCTGCGGGACACTGGGATGAGCTTGGACCAAAGAGGACTTTGGGTGGCTAGAAGGAAGGTGACTCTGGGTGAAGAACTGTGGCTCTGGAGTTGGTCTCTGGGCAGAGGCTGTGAGAGGCCAGGGCATCAGTATTGGGATGTGGGGTACAGTCAGCAGTGGGATGATCAAGGGGGACTGAGGTGACATTTGGTCAGAGGCTGGTGCAGGTGGTGACTGACAGCCAGTAAAGTGATCCCCTGGAATGTCTCCTTCCCAGCTTCCCCTTGTTTCTCACCAGAGGTGAAAGTGTAGGGAAGAGTCTGGGTGGACTCAAAGGTGCTCACTGCAAGAGAGGGACGCATTGCCCAAACTCCTGCTCCAGCTTTCAGGAAGCACAGCCCTGCTCTGGTCTACTGGTCACATACATCCCAAAGCAGTTTCCCCTTATGGAGAATGCCAAGCATGAAAGGAAACAGCTCTAGGCTGTTCTAGCCTGGGAAAAGGGAAGAGGGGAAGGGAAGTCAGTTACACCAAGGCGGTGTTGTGCAACTCCAATATTGTACTTTCCCTTTGAAGCTGCCAGGGCTGTGCTGGCCTCTCGGCTGCAGATAAGAGGAGCTGGCTCCTCCAGGGATGGAACAGTGAAATCTGGTTTCAGCTGAGGCCAAAGGGGAAAAAAATTACTCCATCTGGGCAATTTAAGCTACAGGCATCTTGGGTTTGACACATCAGAGAATTTAGTCCTGCTGGTAATGCCTTGTAATTCTCCATGTAATCAATTAAAGAACTGTTCCATCCTAAATACTGCTGAAGGAAAACACAAACAAAGGAGCACATAAAGGTAATGTTTTCAATTTATTTATATAAACAATTGCATTTCAACAACATTGTTGTCCTACAAAAATAAAGTGAAAAACAATTCACAGAATTTAAAATAAATAATCTCAAACATCCACATTTAGCGGCCGCAGAATACAGAACGCAGAATGCACAGGAATCTTTGCTGAAGCAGCCTGTAACTTAACTCAAGTGAGACGGTCTGAGGAATTCCTCTGTGCCTACCCCAAAATAATTCCATCTGTCCAGACCTGCCTCCCTTTGACTCTCTGCCAAACCCTGTTCCTGGGTTAATGGCAGAAGGGTGCTCTCAAGGGTGCCCAGAGCTGGATCTGATGGACAATTTGCATGAGGAACAAGTGTTCGAGCAGTGTTCACTCATTAGCACACACAGTACTGACCACCTTTGGATACAAGGGGAGAGAAGGTTTTCCCTTCTTCTTGCCTCAAACAGAGAAAGGAAAACAAATGCCCTTCTTGCTCCCTCAGCATCCATACCAAGGACCACTCCAGATCAGTCACTGGTATCGATGGCTGCAGAGAGCTTGGTTCTGCTGTTCATGGCCACAACTACAGCCCTAGCCAGCACGAGGCATGGCTGGCTCTACACAGATCCATGGAAATAGAAGCCACAGACAAACTACACTGCTGCCAGAGCTGGTACAATGCACAAGCCTCTACAAGTGCTTGAGAGTTCAGATGAAATAGAAAACTCAAGTCCTTTTCCACAAGTAGTCAAGTAATTTTGGGCAGGGGCACAGAATACCCGGTTGCTGCTCTATTCCAGTCTGAAGTGACATTTTCTTTTTCCCTATAGTTCCCCAGCTGCTTTTATGGGAAGATCATCTTCTACATTTCCTCTCTAGAAATTAAAAAAAGATACCCTTACATGCAAATTCTGAAGTCCTGTACAAGATCCTGTGTAACGTACGTGCCCAGATGAGACTAGATATTTTACTGCTGGATTAGGACAAATATGTCTAGGAGATTTTGTGCTGGCCAGTTTTAAAGAAGCTTAAGCCACTTACTTAAAATACCTCTGTTTATAAATTATAAATAAAACATTATCCCTCCTCCCCCCCTAATAAATAGAAGTACAAATTACATGCACAGCTTCTGCACACAGGCAGAGCTACCTCCAGTGCCTGGAAGTGCTGCTGAATCTTGTGTTCAGTTCTCTGTGTACTTACAGAGCTGCTCAGTTTACAGCCCCCCTGTTTTTGAGATCATAAAGCCACAGCACTCCCTAACTGCAGCTATACTGTCCTCCTGTCCTTAGAGTAACAGACATTAAAATTACATTATCAAGTAGACCAGAGAACTACAGCTATGAAAAGAATCCCAGTGCCTTAGGCCAAGTTTAAGACCTCCCCAGAGTTACATAATAAAAACATCCCTATCCAAATGCAAGCAGCCTTGTATTGCAGCCTGAGAGTCAGTTACTGCTAAGCTCAGTATCTCATTCTCACCCCCTTACACAACTAATACATCTGTCACACTTCCTCCAAAAAGAAGTAGAATCCAGGAAAAGTATCATTTTCTTTAAATATTTAAAACATTAAAAACATATTTTTAAAAAGCTGTAAAAAAATTACTTTTATCTAAATCCAGAAGTGGATTTGTACATGAGACAAATGTAAGTTATGATACAAAGTGCCCTATCTGCAGTGAGGGAGAGGTAGTATCAACAACAAATGCAATGCATTTTCTGACCTTACATAAAGAAGTGAGTCTCAAGTATTTTTTTTTAATTTTTGAGTGCTCATATGAAATCCATAATCTCTTCTGGCAGTTTTCATTAAGTCATATTTTTTTCTTCTACTTTTAGGTCAATAGCTGCTTTTAAGTTGCTGAGAAAAAAAGTTGCTTTTGTAGTGTTATGTGACCTATGAAAACTGCCAGACAGAATCACCACCACTCCCCTTCATCAAGTATTAAAACAATAGTAAAAAGAAGGTGGAACCTTTATCCACTTTGGAATACATCATTCTGTTACAGAAGATTTTAAACAAGGGATTCACCACTGTCAAGCTGAAACACAGAAAATCCCTTTTGTAAATGGAAGCCTTACCTCAGTAAGGAATTTAAGGCAACCCCCACAATGAAGATGCTCAAGTTGTTTTTTTAAATACTAAGCCATAAATAGAATAAATAACACAGTTAAATAAATAAATAGATAGATAGCTGGATTTCTACAGCTCGGCAGAGCGCTCTTTCAGCAGGAGCGTGGGGTTGATATCTTCCATGGCAGTTTTTGAGGTACTAACGTTAATCGTGGCCTCGGTGGGCTCGGGAGGCAGGATGTGGAAGGCAGTGAAGGGACAGCCCTTCACGTTGTCGCAGATGAGCTTCTGCAGGGAGGCCGTGTTGACGATGTCGAAGCCCACCTTGCCGCCGAAGGTGCTGGGTTTCCAGTACTCGGGCGAGCAGATGGCGTTGCCCATCAGCCCCTTCAGGGAGAACGGCGCCCCGATCTCCACCATGGTCTCGCCAAAGATGGCCCCGGGCCGAGGCTTCTCCACCAGCAGGCCTGGGTACAGCTCCATGGCATCGATGTCCCCATACAGCTCCTCCAGCTCTGCTGCCATCTCTTTTTCTCCTGCAATGAGTAAAAACTGTAAGTGGAAAAATCCCACTTTCTGTGCAAGACTGTCCTGCTCAAGCCCAGTAATGACACTGGAGGACTCTGCGAGCATTAGAGCCCACAGGAATCTGTGGGTATTTTAATATCTCTCCTTTTTTGGGAAGGATGAGGACTTTTACCTGTAAGCTCTTCGAAGGATCGGAACGGTTTCAGCATGAAGCGTTTCCTGTACTCATTCAAGGACTGGTACCTCATCTGCCTGCTTTGGTCAATGGAGGCCTTTGCCACTTTCTGTACTGCAGCAGGAATGTTCTTCCCACCAGCAACCTGTTCATGAAAGAGGAAAAGCTGTAAGATCTCCTGATATGAGTCATGAGGAAGTTGTGCCTTTCCAGCGATTAGTTTTGAATAGCTTTATCCCATTCCCTTGTCCCACCCCCAGCTCATGCCTCTGTCGGTTCACCATCAACTCGAGGAAGGACCTACCCTGCCAGCACTTTGCTTGGAGAAAGATTTGACCATATGGGAGAGTCCGTGCTCCAGCATGATGGAGTTGTTGTAGAGAAACTGCTGGAAGGTGTACTCCTGGTCGTGGATGTGGAAGGTGTCGGGCAGCAGCGGGTGCCAGTGGTACAGGGTGTTGAACTCGGCTGCAATGCGGTTCTGGTACTGGAACCTCTGGTTGAACAGCAGCTCAGGGTCAAACTTCAGCTTGAAGTGGTACCCACTCAGGTGCTGCACATAGTCCTCTATAACGATCTTGATTGTCTCTCCTGTTGGACAAAGGAACAGCAGAGAATGTTGGCACTGCTTCTCCTCAGTGGCAGGGAAAACACCATTTCTGAACTGTTCTAAAATATACTACAGTGATCAGAACAACAAACACTTTTCTGTAATCTCTCCTAGAAAGCAATTCCTGTATTTTATGTGACTAAGAGGTGGAACAGTACTTCAGATCCCAAGAGTTCTGGGCTGTGGGTAGTGAGGTATTTTCTACAGCCTGTTTTCCCCCTCCCAAGATACAATTCCTTGCACCCTCCAAAGAACAGCACACACCAGTATTTACACTGTGCTCAGTTATACAATATCTCTAGGATAGAGGGAGGGGATAATGAAGAAAGTTGATGTCTGAAAGCAAATCTCAGCTTCTGAACTACATAACACAATTGTCTTGGTTTATGGTTTCAGCTGGGGCAAGGTTTTTTCCAGTTTAGAGCACATCACCATTTACATAAGATGAAATATCACTGGGCACACAATTAGACAGGACAACTATGCAGAGTTACATTTTACATAACCTTCTGAACTTTAGACTTAATCACAGCCTTTCTTTTAAAGCATACCTGAGCTGACCCAACCCTAGGGGAAAAAAAACCCAAAACCCCAGATCAGGGAGCCTGAGGTCATCCAGCCGCACAGGCTTTCTCTGAGAAAGAAACCTGAGCTTCCTGTCTTTTCACTGCTTTCAGCTCTGCTTCCCTCAGGTAAGTGCTCCTGAGTTTTCTTCAGCTCCATCCTTAGCAGAGCTGGGGGGAAGCTGCACCTCAACACAACCCCAGCGACAGGCCATGAAGGAGCCCCTCACAGCCCAATTTATGGGCTAGCTTCCCCCTCACTGCAGCCATACAGGCTGGAGCTGGAGCTGCACATAGCAGCAGGGCTCTCACCGATCAGAATGAGCCGGCTGGTCTGGAAGAGCTGCTCGTCGTCCCACTCGGGGTGCTGGTGCTTGAGCACGTCGCAGACGCGGTTGTGCTCGCGCAGCCAGATCGTGGCGTACATCATCAGCCCCGGCACCAGCCCGAACACCTCCTGGCCCACGGAGAACCGCAGGTGCTCGGGCACGTGGGGCGGGTACAGCATCTCTGCCTGCGTGTCCCGCACCGTCGGCGGGTACATTTCGCCATCGATCATCTGCGCAAGGCGGAAACAACAGGAGCTGTGAGCTACGATACTTTGGGTAAGCTCTGTCCACTCTCTCAGCTCTTACTCACACTTCAGATCACCTACACCACGCACACAGCACTAATTTAGGAAATCTATGCCATCCAGTAAGAAGGTAGGAATTCTGAGCTAGTTCATACCTGGTATTTTAGCTTTCCATCCTTTCGAAGCCTCAGTTTAAGTTGTCTCTCCAGAGTCTCCCCATAAATGTGGTTCAAGTCAACCTATAAAATAAAAGCATGTGGGACATGAAGCCAACCTGCATTTTTTGCAATTTTTGGATAAGTCCCACTTCTATGGATACCAATAGTTCAGCCCCTAGATGTTTACCTTTTAATTACATTACCACTACCTTATAAGTATCATGCACTGATATTTAGGATGAAGCCAAATTATTTCCTGGCAACTGGAGCCTTCTCTGTGTAAGAGGAGGTTGTTACATCAGCAATATAAAAGGACTCTGTTTAAAGTGTCAGCAACTTTTCATAATGCAGACAGCTTTCTATATATACACACACAATTCAGAGCTTTGGTTTGGACATAAGAGTGACACTTATAGTGAAGAACTCCTTGTCCAAAGGATACCTATCTTGTAGGTACAGATCTTAAATCCAAGTCTGCTTTTAAAGTTCTTTTTCAACTAAGGCTATTGGCAGTACATAAGCAACACATAACTGCTGGATACAGCTCTTTGGAATTGACAGAGGCAGAGAAGTTTTGGATGCTCGCTACATCTAACGTGCTTTAGGTTAAAGCAGATTTTTGGGAACAATAAGAGATCACTGGGCAGGTATTTTAAACAGAACCACTTGTGCAGAGCACACGGTTCTGACCCAGGAAGAGATGCTGCTGAACACTGGAATTTGGCCTGAGAAGCAGTTACAGAAGGGGTAATCCCATGGGATTGTGGCACAGAGTGTGCACAGGCGTTTGTGTCCCCTGGCAACCCACAGGATGCCATTCCAGCCATTCCAGCCACTCAGCAGCTCCCGAAGAGCAGGAGCTGTGTCCCCAGGTGTGACCGTACCCCATGGCCGAGCGCTCTGGTGAAGGCAGGGCCCCGCTTCTGGTCCGTCTTGAAGAACTGGTGGGTGAAGTGCTGGGCAAAGAACGTGAACATCACATTTGTGCCTTGTGGGTCAGGAATAAACTTTCTCCTCAGCAAAAACTTCTCCACGATCAGCTTCGAATCCGGGAGCTCTTTCTTACCTGTGGGAGAAACAGACAGTGAGATACTTGAGACAACCCTTTATGCAACACTGAAGTTTATTCCTAACAAAAAGGCTTAAGACTTTCAGTGGAATATAATGACAGCAGCATACAAACAAGGGGAATTACCTACTTTTCTATGTTCACTTTCTTGATTTTATTAGAAATTTCTAAATTCCCTCCTTTTATCATATAACTCAATAGCAAGAATCAGAATAATATATTTTAAATCTTTAAACAATATATCCAAAACATGGTTATTCCTAAAGCAAGTTACACTGAAAGAAGGCTACAGACAAGCAGGTCTCATAGAAACTACTACTTATTTTTTCTTTGTAGAAAAGACCAAGCAATCATTACATGTCTGGTTTATTCCTCACCTTTAACACCCATTGGTGTTGGGCAGTCAAGTCCTACTGGTGGAAGGCTTCTTGTGTAGTAGGAAAGATTGGAATAAGCTTCCCAGCTTTTGTAATTGTAGTCACTATTGTAAGTTGGCGGGCTGTCAATCAAGTGTGATCTTGCTGAAGGACAAAAAAATATTTGGTTATTTTTGACTGCACATTTTAGTCTCAAAAAGTAAATCACAAAGCCAGATCTTCTGCATGTATTTGGTAGCAGTTGTAAATTCCACATATATCAGTTACTGATGTTAAATATGATTACAGTTACTGAATAACAGGACTGGATCCTGGCTGATCAGCTGGATCTCACTATTAACATGAACAATGGGGTACCAAGTTCATGTCAGCAAAATCCTGGACTCTTGCAGAAAGCAGAATCAAGGTGCACTTCAGCGTGTTTCATACAAGCCTGCATCATGCAGAAGTCTTAAATTTTGGCATTTTAATTTCAGTGCAATTTAGGCTGCTTGGTTTGTAGACAGATTAATCAATTGCAATATTGTGGAGTAAGCTTTAAAAGGACTGGAAGAGACAATTCACACTTACACGTTAGTACGTATCTCATAATAGTGTCCCTTAAGAAGGGAATGTTGTTGATGATATTCCAGGCTCCTTGGAAGTGGGTGAGGATGTAGTGGACAGTGTTGGGTGATGGTTTCAGTGCTAGCTTCAGCCACGTGAAGAATTCCGCTGCGAACGACAATGGGAAGGTTATTATTAATTAGCTTATGGAGGATAACCTGCGATGCTGCAATGCTGGAATTGGACTATGCGTTTCATTTCCGCGCAGAGGGGTGTGGGATACTCACGTGTGGTGCAGTTCTGCCCGTAGAAGCCTGTCCTGGTGCAGTCGCACTCGTAGCGATCCGGCCCAGCGGTCATGCAGACGCCTCTGTTCTGGCAGGGGTTCGAGCAGCAAGGGTTGGCTGCAGGGGAAGCAGAGCTCGGGTTAGCATCTCTGCGATACACTCCCACCTTCCCAGGACTTTAGACTCCGAGCGAGAACGGCCTGGAGTTTAACGCTGATCAGGAAGGCATCCCAGCGACCATCCATTCACGGTAACCTCTGGGCTACCAGGGAGCAGGTTTAAAAGCGCAGGAATTCTTGTCTCTTGTCTGCTGCCAGCAATAACCCCCCTCAGAAGGGGATATCATTCCTCACAGGCCAGCGGGGACCTGGCACCCATACACAGCAGAGAAATGGCAAGAGAGCGAGGAGCAGGAAAAGCAGAGAGGCAAAGCGTGCGTTAATCCGGAGCGCGGCGCGGACTCACCGGCGCGGCCGGCGGCCAGGAGCGCGGCCAGCAGGGCCAGGGGCAGCAGCGGCATGGCGGGGCTGGGCTGGCGGGGCTGGCTCGGCAGCTCGAAGTGCCGACGTCTGGTGCACATCCCTTATTTATAGCAGCACGAAGGGGAGCAGAGCTGAGTCACTTGCCGGAAGCATGAACCGAGCAAGGAATTTCTCCGCCCGCCGCGGCCCGGCCCGCCCCGGCCCAGCCCCGCTCGAGGCAGGTGTGAGGGACGGGCTGTGACCGGCTGAGGGACAGCGGGGGGCTGGCACCGCGCCACGCCGGCCTCCCGCCAGCGCGGGGTTCCGCTGACTGACGACGTGCTGTTTATTTAATGTTTATTTCATTCATGAGGCAGGAGCTCGGAGAGGGATGTGGCACACACGGGCTGCAGAGCACTCGCGATGAGAAGTGCCCGGCACAGCGAGAAGGAAGGAATGCTGGAGGTAATTTAGTTTTAGTTTAGTTTTAGGGAATTTAGTGTGTCTGACAAGACCAAATCTTGTTATTTGGCATTTTTGGAGCAAACAGTGGTTTTTCCCCAGCACTTTTCTGTTAAACTCCACACCATCACCCATCCCTACCCCCCCCAATAGTTGCACTGTAAACAAATTTTCCCTCATTTCTTTGAGAATACTTTATCTTTTGGTCATAGATTATTTTTTATTAATTAGAACGCTTTGCTACTATTTTTAGTGCCTAGTGAGGGATGACAATGAAAGCAGGAGGATGTCATGCAGTTGTGCAACTGCAGCGTGGAGCTGCACTTTCGCCCTCAAGGTCAGCATTAAACACCAAAAACCCATATTGGCTTCAACAAAGATAGCTTGTGAGGCTGATGGTGCTTGAATTGCAAATCCGTGACTTGGACAGAAAGTGGATTGAGGTGGATTTAAACATAATCTTATTTTTGGCCCCAAAGCGTATTGTGGTCAGTGAGTAATTTGTGTACATCAGTAGTGGGTCTTTCTGGATGTTTTAGGACTGGTACACAAAAAGCTGCATAATCAAGAGAAGGCAGATAATACTTCTTTATACATGTGCATGCAGAAACCACAGGCTGGGTCATACACTTAAGCAGAGGATGTCTGTCAGCCCAGCCACAGCCATGTCTTGCTCAGTCTTATCAAGTGTAAAAAAGGTGATTTTTTTTTTTTTTTGCATAAGACAAATCAATTAATTATGGAATGTTGGTTATCCAGTGGATCAGGCTATGTCATGCATAGCACCATAGATCAAGGGTCTACACACATTTTCATATATTTCATATGTCCATCTCACACTGAATTTGTTCCATCTCACAAAGCTTTTGTGGATGCTGTCACACGATAAGACTTTATTGCAAACAGCAGGCAAGTGAGACATTGTTTAAGTAACATGCATAGGAAAATGTTTCTAGAGTGTAGAACCAGCAACATTAAGGGGAAAACCAAAGTAATTGTGTACAGCCAGACAATCACCCCTAAAATGATAATACAAAGGTGCTATGATTTAGAAGACCCTGGAGATATAGATAATTGATGATGCTTAAAGTTTTCAATTATTATAATTAATCAATATGTAAACCAAGAAACTGGGCAGAACTCCAGGCTTTGGAGAGGATGTTTCCCCTTGGGAAGCAGTACTTCTGCAGCTGGAAAACCAGTCAGCAGCCCCCACTTTCCACCAATGCTGCATTCATTCAGCGTGACGTGAGCTCTCTTGAATCTGATTTTGGCTGAGGAAGGTCACTTTTGTGACTGTCAGCTGCAGTAGAATGAAGAGATTCTCCAGCTTTCCAAAGTAATGAAAAATCAGGGAGATACAATAGTGCTGCTTCTCAGAAGGCTGCCCTTCCCCACTTGTTGCTTTGGGTTTATCTCTGGTAAAAAACTGGTTATATGTTGGAAAGGGAATTTTTCTTAGAAATGAAAGTTTGCTGTGGCAGGATTCACCACCAGGTGGAGATTTTATGCATCAACGAAGTGCTATTTTCGTTTTTAGCACATAAACCATCTTTGCTAAGAATTAATGTTATTTTTCTTTCTGCTACTTGAAGTACCTTTTGGTCCAGGTCGGAGCAGCCTGTTGAACAGAGAACCTTCGTCAACCTCAGCCTTTTTGCATTCGCTGACATTTCTGCAGGAGGCAATTCCCTGAAGCTGTTCCTGTTTCTATTTAAGGTTTAACTGCATAAATTCACACCTTTCCAAGGCAAGGGTTCAGGACAGAGGATGCAGTGACCTGTAAGGATTGGCATGCTTCAGTAATGCCACCAGAAGAAGGGGAGATGGAGTGGCAGCAGGGAAAACATTGTCTCTCGGCACTGGTGCTGCTCCATTTTGCAATGGGTCAGCTGAACCCAGCTGAATTAGTGCTGAATTTATCCTTGAGCCTTTTTTAATGTGTTTGAAATATTTTCCCTCCCTTTGTGACTGTGGCAATCTCATGTTTTAAAGCGCAGTAGTTTCCTGGGATGTTTCATTTGCTTTCTTTCACTTCCTGAATCAGTTTCATTTGCTCAGTGCCTTTTTGCTGCTCTTTCATGGCAGAAGGAGCTCAATCTGAAGTTTGCTGTCAGTTTGGGTACGTTGCTCCCAAAGCAAGCACACTCCGAGGCTGATCGGGCATGGATACAATAACAATCCGGGGTGTTCTGGCAATGTTCTTGAGACCTAAAGGACCTCCGGGGGAAGTTGGTGTCTTTAGCTCCTATTTAGTGCCTTTTGCAGTATTAGAATTCTCTTAACAGAAGGGTTTGATTATGAAATTGCTTTATGCTTTCATGGGATCACCCTGGCTAGACAACTAGGCTCTACTTTTCTGTGTCTTCCTGCTGTGTCCTCATGGAGCACTCTGATCACTTGGGTCCCAGTTTCACTGGCACCCTGGGTTGTGCTGTAAAACAAAAGTACTCATTACCTGGTTTGGAGACAAGGGAGATTTGCTTATTTTCCCCAGGAAAATTGCAGTAAAAAGATGCCTCGTTTATGGGGTTTCCAGGCTACTGCAATTTTGGAATTGTTCAGTACACAATTCCAGGCAAAACTACGTATGAATATAGAGGATGTGAGAGCTGGGAGCTGGACTGCCTTGCCCTCAGGAGAAATCCCATGGACAGTGATTGGCAAGGAATGTTTGTGCATGGGCTGGAGCTGCTGGCACACACTTGTGGCAGGGGGACCAGGAGGGTGTGCTGGGAGCTCACCTCAGGGGGGTACCTGTGAACATCAGTAATTGTGTAGGGAAATGGAGCATACCTTGTTATCCAAATCAGCTTCAGTTGGGGTTGTTTTCACTCCTGGAATTATATTTTTTAAAATGTGTGAAAAAAAAAATAGGTGGGTGGCACAAAAATCTACATCTGACTTAGGCAAGACCTGAGCAAGTTTGAGGTCCCCCCTCCTTTTTTTTTCTTTTTTTCCTTTCTAGAGCAGCTACACTTTGGACTTCAGCTCTGGAAAATAACATAAATTCACAGCTTGTGTTTTATTTGCAAGCCAGTAAGAGTTTTGAGGAATGCTTTCCAATATGATAGATTTTACTTTATCATTAACATCTGCATAGAGTAAACCCTGCTCAACAAACCCTTTCCAAGGCTCTGTTTTTAATAACGTCTCTGAGTTCGTGTTTTAATTCCCTGGCATTCTTGACAGACTCAGTTACAAGTCAAAGGCTGTAATGAAACAGGTGAGAAGAGTGACTTTACATCAGATTTACCTGCAGAGATGAGATGTGAAATGAGATACCTGTACAGCGCTGTGTGGTGCCCAGGTTTCTCCCAGGCCTGTTTGCTTTGCAAATTCTTTGCCAGGTACCTGTGTGATATCATGACTACAGGGCATCTGCACACTGCTTGGGACATGATACACATCAGTTTGAGAGGAAAAGAACACAATAATTGCTCCCTTTTCCTCAGCTTAAATGTGGATCTCCACTCGATCCAAAGCAAGGCTGAGCTCTTTCCTTGGGAGGTGCCCAGACACTGAATCCCCATGATTTTAAATGAAAGGGAATGAATGAAGCCCCTGCAAAAATGGCTTTGTTTTGTTTGTTCAGATGAAGTGGATTAGACAATTCCTTTCCTCATTGGCACTCTTAGTAGTCACAACTTCAGTCCTGCCTGACTAGTTCCTGACAAACAAGCCCTAAATGACTTAAACTCAGCTCCAAGCTCTCTAGGACGACCTTTTTCCAAGGAGTGTAGATGAATGGAGGATGAAGCACAACATTTTTATCCTATATGGTAGTTTGAGGCAGAGGCTGAGTGAAAATTTCATCCTAGCTATGATCTGTCCCATTTTTATTTATTTTTTTTAGGTCACAAGACTTTAAATTCCTTTTTATGGTGAATTTAAAGGGGAAGGCCATAAACACGAGCTATTAGATAAACATAAGATTTTGGCAGTCACACTCTGGATTAGACTTGTGGATTTTTTTTAAACTTTTTTTTAAATTCCAAATAATTTTTCAGAGATTTGTTTGGATACACTCATCCATGGGAATTTTTTTTCCTATATAATTTGTACTATTAAAATGGAAAATCTTTTTGTTGTTTCTTGACTGAAGAAAAGGATGTTTTCTTTATTGGCAATTGTTATTGGCAATTGTTACCAAAGTTAAGCTGTGAACTTCCCTGCTCCTGTGATCCTGGGTTTTTTGTTGGTTTTTTTTTTTTTGCAAAGCTCATTTTTCCCCACACAGCCTCCATGTGTTTCTGATGTGGACATTTGATCACAGGCAGCTCTGAAATACGTCATGAGATTTTGTAACTGCCTTACATAAAGAAACATCAGCTGACATTTTATCTGCCTTTGGTCACCAGCTGCAACTCACATTAATTGCTTCTGCTGTGCCATTTTTAGTAAGCATTGTATATTGAAATGCTATCTTTATGTGGGAAACCTGCACAGAAAACCCTCCTTAGAGAGATTTCCAAATACTTCCCTCCTCAATGCAGATGCTGGAATTTTCTTTTAGCAACTTTCTGCTTAATTTTAATGAAATCTGTCATCCAGCATCATGCTCTTTTGTTGTGCAAATACAATAATGTGGAATTTTCCTTTGCTTCAAGCACATGGACATTAAACTGGATAAGGGAAACTGAAGTAGGTTTTGCTGAGTGGAAAATTGTTTCAGTGTAATGCTTTCTTACATAAAATATGCCTTTGGGTACTGAAGCTTTATTAATTAACCCCATTTTTCATTCAGTTTAAAGAAAGGAGACATACTTCTGCAAATAAGATTTTTTTTCTACAAAAACATTTACCAGATCAGTTTACAACGGTGCAAAACCTGCTTTTCCACCCAGTAAGCTCTGCTCTGCAGGGTTTTGTAAGGTTGTCTGTGAATTCATGGCTTCATGCAATCACAAAATCCCAGAATGGTTTGGGTTGAAAGGGATCTTAAAGCCCACCTAGTTCCACCCCCTGCCATGGGCAGGGACACCTTCCACTAGCCCAGGTTGCTCCAAGCCCTGTCCAGCCTGGCCTTGGACACTTCCAGGGATCCAGGGGCAGCCACAGCTTCTCTGGGCACCCTGTGCCAGGGCCTCCCCACCCTCCCAGGGAAGAATTCTTTCCCAATATCCCATCTAACCCTGCCCTCTGGCAGTGGGAAACCATTTCCTGTGTCCTGTCCCTCCGCCCTTGTCCCAAGTCCCTGTTGAGCTCTCCTGGAGCCTGTTTAGGCACGGGAAGGGGCTCCAAGGTCTCCCCAGAACAATAACATGCAATGCTTTGAGAAGGGGGAAGCTCCACTCTGCAGCTCCCTGTTGCGACCCTTCCATCGGTGCCCACAGGGATGGTGCCACCAAGGTACCCCCGGGCTCTTCCCTGGGGCCTAAAGGGGATTCAAATATTGATACTGAGACACTGAGTTCCTTAAAACTGACTCTAGCTCTTCCCAGCTGGAGGCTGGAGGAGTCACCTGGTGTCAGCCAGAGAAGAATGTTCCATGACACAGCTCCCGTGGCAGCCCTTGGGATGGACAGTGCCCGCACAAATTATGGCTGTGCCTTGTGCCAGGGTGGGGAGGCTCCTGGAGCAGGCTCTGCCCACTGCAGCATACCCAAACTCCCGAGGCTCCTCTCTACTCATCTTCAATTCCAGAATTAAATCAGGACTGTTTTCCAATGGCTTGTCACTTTGCCACACTTCCAGCATACCCCTACAATTAAAAAAAAAAATAGGAAGAAATTAAGAAATAAAAGGGATGAAATTATATTGAACGAGCTGGTTTCTGGTGAGGGAAAAGGACTCAGAGACCGGATTAAAACTCTTCCCCATGATCCTTTTGGATAACTGGCCTCCAGAAACTCAAATTATTTGTACTTACCAGTGGGAATTGGAAGCACCTGAAGAAATACTGTGAATTAAACTACTCAGGTCAGAACAAGATCAAGACAATGTACATCTCAGGAGAGACAAACTGGAGAAATTACTGCTTTATTCAAAGTGAAATTAGATTATTTGGAAGGAGACATCACATCATATTGTGTCTTGCCAAGGCATATGACTCTAAGCAAAAGCAAATCATCTGGAAATTCTTCAAATGCTTTTCTACTTTTTGAGACGGCCAATTATGCAATGGCATAAAAACCTGGCTGGCTCACTGGGCTTAAAATCCAGCCTCCAAGGGAAACTGTGCCCTGGAGATGCTCATCAGGAGATAAAGCCTCACTGGCTTTGACTCCTCTCCCTAGAATATGCAGTTAGGCAAAACATATAATGATCAAAATTACAGAAATAGAAAATAATTAAGGATCTACAAGCCCTGCAGTGGTTGTAAAAGCTCAGACCTACAGTCCAGAGAGTTTGTATCTGGAAGGAAAAACATCCCATGTCTCTTTTTGGTGCTGGAGCTGTGTCAGTCATCCTTCTTCAGGAATGCCATCTATCATTGCCGTTTGGGGAACCTGAAGCCAGACAGGTGCAGAAACAGCCCTTTGCAAAGAGCAAAACTGGCAATTAGAGGATCCTTAAGGCTGGAAAAGACCTTGGAGAACATAAACTCCAACCATGATTCCCAAGGAGATGTGTTCTCACACAAGAGTGTTTGTTCCAGGACTGAAGTGTCCAGGTTAGGCACTATCTCATGTCTAGCTGAATTACTGTTTTTACATATAAAGTGTGTGAATTAATGGTTCTTATTATTGTCCTTCACAAAACTCATCTAATATCATGAATTCTCATGGTGTTTCTTTGTGGATCAGTTTAAATTTGGTTTAATATTGATATGTTTCTCTTCCACTATTTTCTGTTTATCCGGAGGCAGTCCTGACTATACTTTGGGATTTATTTCTCATCCTGACCTCTGGTGTAGAGGAGATAAATCATACAAGCCCAACAGAAAACAATCAGCTTGTCTGGTTCAGTGGTTTCCAGCAGCTCTGGAAACTCTGTGCTGGTTGCCTCTCTGTTCATTAAGTAAATGAGGGCTTTGCAGCGTTCTGGCGGTGTGTGTTATTTTGGGGTTTCGTTTCAGATGGAATTCTTCCGGGGATTGTTTTGGAGAGAGTTGCCAGCGACCTAGGGCCAGTGGGCAGGAGGCCAGGTTTAGGTGGAAATAGCAGGGTTTATATCACCAGGACAGAGCTCTGTCTGGGTAGCTAATTTTGGGCTGGTGCTTCTTTGAGGCATCGGCAGTCCCTGGGCGTGACTGGTTCCAGCCATCACAAAGACTGTCACAGCCTTGGGACAGGCCCTCAGTGGTGCCCAGGCTGGTGGGAATCACAATTCCGTGCTGTTGCAGGGAAATTTTCTGTGCCTGCAGCTCCGTAAGGGGTCCAGATCTTCCTGGGGAAAGAACACCTGACTCTGTGCAATGCCTGTGTTTCCTCTTTTCCTCTTGATTCGATTCCGTGGGAAGGGCCAGAGCTGCCGTGCAAACCCCTCCCTGTGGCTCCTCTCACCACAAACACACTCCTCCACCCTCCCTCCTGGACTCCATGAACTAGGATCACCCGGGGTCAGGCCCGTGTGGGGTGGCTGGGAATAGAAGTGTGGATGTGGCAAGAGAGACCTCGTGAACTTCCACTGGCTGAACTCCTGTGAAAGGCTGGAGCTCCTGCCCAGATCAATCAAATATGGATTGTTCCACACAGAATAATTCTGAAGTGTTGCAACTTAGCTCCTGGGAATTTTAAATGTTTATAGACTTTCCAGAGGGTAGGAAAGAGGGGAAATATTTATGTGTAGATAATTTCTGTTATACTTGAGCAATAGGAATGCTGGGCCCCTTGCCCAAGGCTCCTTGCTCCCTGCTCTGCAGCACTAATGAATGTGAATGAGTAAAGGCAGGCCTGTGAGCAATGCTGAGCAGAGAAAAAGCCCCCAACAAACGCAAAGCACAGCAGGAATCACCAGGTAACCACGTTACATCCTTTTCTGTGTGCTGCACCCACTGGGCGTGCAATATTTTCATATCAGGTGATTTGTTAGCTGCTCCAAAACAAGTCTCTGCAGCCCCACAGAGATTTACATTGCAATGATTTGGATTCTCTACTTGTCCTTGGGCTGGAACATTTTAGTGATTGCCAGTTACCTAGAAGTCCTCCTCAGCACAAGGCAGTGCAAGATCAGTGTGAAATAAAGTGGTGGACAGGAGTGAGTCAAGCCTGCCTGCAGAACTCCTCAGATCCAAAGGTTTCATATATTCCTGGATAATACTTATCTAACTAACTTGGAGCCACTTCCCATGCAAAAAACCCTATACAACTTCAGGCTTGCAGTCATCAAAAATTGTGTTGATTGAGATAACGTGTTTCATTCCATACCCTAAGGCTGTTTGGATTTCATCCAGGTGAACATTTCAAAACATCCCTTCCCAGGTGTTCTGATTCCAACTTAATTAGGAGAGTGATTTTAATTTTACTCTTTCTCAGCTGTTCCATTTTGCTCTGACGCTTAATCAAAATATTAATAAAATCTTCATCTCCTGTGCATTAAAAACTGGCTTTCCCACCTGATATAGCTCTGTCCTTATCTTAAGGTGAAACTTTTTCTCTCACTTTGAATTTCACATTTGGTACAGCCATTTTTAACCTTCTTTTTAAATTACCAGTATCTGGAATCAGTCCTGATTTTGGGATGGAGTGCTCATCCCTGAGCTCTAATACCTGTTGTGCCTGGGATCAGCCATTCATGAACCTGAGCACTGCTAGAGAACGTCTTTAAATACAGTCACCCCAGGCATATCCATCCATAGCCATTTCCAGGTGTGGAATAGAATATTTGAAGCTTGTGGCAAACAATGTATTCCACATTTGCAGAATTTCTGTTTAAAATACAGTGTTTTTTCCTGAGAATATACAAAGTGCTTTGTTTTGACAAGAGCTGAAATTATTTTAGTCCAACCTGTAAAGGGACTCACCCTTCTGCCCTTTCCATGCACCTGGGCTGGGTTAGAAGTGTGGCTGCCTAGAGAGGTTTGAGAATCATAGAATGATTCAGGTTGGAAAAGACCTCCAGGATCATCCAGTCCAACCTGTGACCAATCACCAGAGCTAGACCAGAGCACTCAGCCCAACGAGCCAGACCAGAGCTCTGAGTGCCACATCCAGTCATTCCTTGAACACCTCCAGAGATGGAGACTGGACAAGCCCTTCCAGTGCCTGCCCACCCACAATTTTGGATTAATAAACCTGCTGGGTACTGTGGCTAGAGGGAGATGCATACAAAACCTCTGGGAAAAAAAAAAAAGGAAAAAACTTTATTTTGCTACTGTCAAAACTGAAAGGTAATAATTAACGTGAAGGTAACCAAAGCCAACAGAAACAGTTTGTTTAGTTACTGAATAAAGTGCCATTAGGCAAATGAGATGACAAATTTGAATTGACGTGCATCTTAAAATAATCCATACAAATTTTGCAGGAGCGATAACCACTGCTGTCGTTCTTTGAGGTCACACCTCCTCCTTTTATCCATATGAGGTAACGTGGGCTGGGAGCTGTGTGAGCCTTGTTTGCCTTCCTGTTACAGGAGCTGTTCTGCTCCCTGAGGCTGTCAGAAACCCCTGAAACCTCCTGAGACGTTTACGGGGAGCTGCAAGCTCTGGAACACCAGGCTATCCCTGTGTCACTGAAATCATGTGTTCAGCTCAGAGACTGGATTTAAGGAATAATGGGCATGGCTAGGTGATCATTTTTGGCTTCATGTTGTTCTTTTGTTTGACCAAAGAATAAAGGTGAAAATGTAGCAAGACCAAAAATAATCATCTGTCTTTAGTTTCTCACTCCCATTGTCTTCCCACTTTGTTATCAGAAAGGAAAAATGTTGGTTTTCAAAATATTTGCCTACTGAAAATGCCCAGCAAGTTGCTCTCAGCTGGGTGTGGACACACATATGATTCAGTCCATTTCTAGAACCCCAGAATGGTTTAGGTTGGGAAGGACCTTAAAGCCCATCCAGTTTCACCCCGTGCCCCTTCCACTATCCCAGGTTGCTCCAAGCCCCATTCAGCCTGGCCTTGGACACTTCCACGGATGGGGAGTCCAGAACCTTTTCCTGATGTTGGTGAGAGTGTGCAAGCCATGGATAGTGATGTAAATTATGTGCCCTATCTCTTCTCCCTGACTCTGACCTCAGCATTTTCCTGGCTAGATTTCCAGTATTTATGTTTTATGACCTTTACTAGATAAAAATGTGTAAGGCATAATAAAATTCATTTAAACAAGAAATTGTAAAGAAGAAAAAAAATATTAAGCAGATCAACATTTTGGGGAGAGAACACAAAATTTATCCACACATCTGCTGAAATAGTGACTCTTATTGGGCTGGCTCCTTACAACTTTAAAAATGGGAAAGGTGGAGCCAAAATAAGGTTGGGCTTATGAAGGATTTTGATTTAATCCTGTCTGGTGAATATCTACATCACAAGTGGCACAACCTCGTGCCCGTCCTTTAATGCACAGAATTATGTTGAGGAAAAGTGGACTCTGATGTACTTACCTCTAAAGAGCCATGCATCTCTGTAAGGGTGAAAAAATAAGAATTAATACAAGTGGGATCCTACTGGAAAAGTTTAGGAATAGCTGAACCTAAAGAGAATTGAATGGGGGGTTTAAGCTGCTGACACAAGCCCCAGAACAAAGATCATTCAGGTGTGTGCATTGTTACAGATTTTCCTGTGATGCTTCTGCTGCTGTTCCAACATGTGACCTGCCTCGTTCAGAGAAGGGTGACGACCCATCTGTGTATTTCCAGACACCAGCCATAGATATTTATGTTCTCTCTTATGCTCTGAGATAATTACTTAAGGAGATGTGTGTTCTTAAGAGCAAACCCATTGCTGCCTTTGCTATTGATGGCATTATGGATCATAGGAATGTTCTCAAATCTTCACCTAATCCCAGTCTCAAAGCTTCTGTATTTGAGACCAAGTTTCTCACTTCTTCTGACAGAACATGGGGACAATATAGAGTTTTATTTAAAAGCAAGCATAATATTAGGAAGTGAATTTTGCATGTTTCTAGTTCAGCACAAGTTTCCATGTTTACCCTTTTATGCGAGGCACTGAGTTATCACCTTAAGCTTTATCCAAGATATCCTTGGAGAAATAAACAAGTGAGTGAGTCCTTCCAGAGCTAGAAGAATTGACTTTGAGATTAAAATTAGGCTTTTGCCATTAGGCCATTGGCTAATTTTGCCAATTAGGCTTTTAGCATCACATGCAGCTTGGTGAGAATTGTTCAGGTTCCTTTACCAAACCCTCAAGTGTAAGAGCAGAGGAACAGGACTGGTTTGTCACCTCTGCCTTGTCCCCTGGGCATGGGCACACTTTGGAGTTCCTACCAGATTCACCACACCTGGGATGCAGGGGCAGTGGGAGCCTGTGTCACAAAGTGCAAATAATCTCACCAACAAGACGGATTGAGGGTTGTGACTGCAAACTCTGGTCACAAAGTGTGATCTGTGCTCATTGGATTGGCCCTCCTTATGCATTTCAGTTAAGAGAAATTTCCAGGTCACTCCGTGCATGCTGAGGAGGGGTCTGCAAGCGAATTGTCTTTTACCTGTGGAAATGCTGTACTCTTGTTTGTTCAGGTCCATCCATGCTCAGCCCCAGCTTATTGGGTTTCCAGACATGAATCCATGACCACCCCCTTCCAGGATGACTCTTGCCCATGTGCTCTCAGTTGCTTGGCATGTTATGGCTGAATATGACCTCAATTTTCTCAAAGCCAGCCTATTTCCAGCCTAAGTTTTAGGACACTGATCAAATTTATTGATCCCTAACCATCCACCAAATATCTTGCTCCCAGCACGTGTTTTAGCTGTATCTTGTACCTCTTTTAGCAAAAACCACCACACAGTGGCATTTGTGTCTTAGGTTTGTTCCTGTCACTATCCAAAAGATCAAATTTCCCAGTCTTTCCAGCAAGCAGAGACACAGGATTGGCTGAGCAGAATCACAGCTGTGAGTTGTCAAGATAAATCAGCAGATAAATCATCTGAGAAGAGCAGAGAATTAGAGCTGATGATTTAGTTAAGTTGGTCTTTTCGCAGAGGGAAGAGTTGGGCAGGTCGTGTGGAAATACCCAAGAACTGCAGTTTTTGGTTAACATTAGCAAGGTGAAATTAAATCTGGAATCAAAAACGATGCAGGGACATCTTTGCTGTACAGAGGAGCATCTGGCTCTGGAGCCCTGGCATAGGGTGCCTGGAGAAGCTGTGGCTGCCTCTGGATCCCTGGCCAGATTGGATGGGGCTTGGAGCAAGCTGGGCTAGTGGAAGGTGTCCCTGCCCATGGCAGGAGATGAAATTGGATGGGCTTTGAGGTCCCTTTCAACCCAAACCATTCCAGGACTCTGTGAATTTGTTAAACCTGAGCATGTTCCAGTTGTATAGAGGAATTCTCAGCTGGTTAGTATTTCTCCTTTGGTTTCTTTTCCCTTTGTTGGTTGGCAATAATGGATATTACTCCAGTATGATGCAGCTTGTGTTTGCCTTGCTTTTTGTGCCTGTTTGTGGCTCATACCATGCTGGACAGATACATTTATATAGCTACAGAGTGTTTAGAGGTGTGTTTGCATATGTGACACATCCAACCACATAAACCTTTATTTTCAGCATTTTCTGAGAGCCCACTGTGAACAATTTATTTGGTGTGTTTGAAGCTGTAGACTGAATTCCAATCTGGCTAAGAAATCTATAGTATGTGCATTTAGAGAGGTCTGGCTGTAGATAAAGTTTTAGATAAAATGTAGGTAAAATTTTACTTAACCACTATAGGAACTTGCAGCTGACTTGAGTTAGATGCAGATTATTTCAAGACCCTAACCCAAGTGGATGACATGGATGCAGAGGCTTTGTGTGGTGCTAATGGGTTCAGCATGAATTTCACCATGCTCTGTGCACCCTGTTTGCACCAGGGGCCTGTTGCACTCAAAGAAGGTAAAATTAACAGTGGCAGATGGGATTCCTGGTCTTCCTTCTCACCCTTTGCTCCTGAATTCCCATCCAATCACTTGAGGCTGTGGATGGGGAAAAGACAGGGATCTTTCTCTAATATGGGAAGGGAGTTGAAGACTATTTGTGTGCCAGGCACAATGCTAGGGATTGCATAACTGCAGTAAAAACAGAGCTGTTCTGGCACTGTCAGAGCTGGCATGGAGGAGAAGCAGAGTCCTTTGCTGGAACAAACAGTTCCCAAGTCAGCCTCAGTGCAGGGATCTCCTCCTTGGGATCCTTGCAGTTTTGTGGAGTTTTACACTGTGCTGAGTTTAAGCTGGAAATAATTTCCGTCAGGAAAGGAGCAGTTAGGTTTTTTTCTGCCTAATCTTTCCTTGCTAATGGCCCTCTGTGTCTGCTGGACTACTTAGGATTTTCTGAGCACTATTAACCTGGATTTATGACCTGAGCTCAGTTAGAACTGCAAGCACTGGAACCTTCAGGAATGTTAGAATTACTGCTCAGTTCTTGGAAACAATAAAGCATCTGGATATTTTACACTGAAGGATAAAAATTTCAAAGAGAAATTGTCTAGATCCAAGATATGTTTTTAGGACTTCCAAAGTGAATCAAACTTTCAAAACTTCAGGTGTTTTGTTCAAGCTTGGGCTAAAAATGACTCTTTATACCCAGGATAGTAATGTGCCCCTTCAAAATTCCAACATCCGTTCCTAGGAGAGTTTTACAAAACTGCTGGCTGAAGGGATGGCAGCTTAGTATAAAACAGAGTTTGAGTGAAGCATTGTCAAAAGGGAGAAAAATGAAATTGTGCCATCTCAAGTGCAAAACTCCTTGAAATTTCCAGCAGGCTGATAATGGGTTCATCAGTGGTAAATCAAAGATGCTCAATAATTATGGTTTTCTTACAGAAGTAACTTCCCATTTATTAGGAAGTAAACCCAGTATGATTTTGAGGCTGGTCCCATCCCATACCAGAGTGGGATGTAATGGTTTTTAGTGCAATTCCGCCTAGATCCTGTCATTCCCCTCTGAGCAGAGAGGAGCTGGAAGAAGTTCAGACCCAGAAATAAACCAGGTAAGTGCCTGGAAGGCTCGAGTTCTGAGAGGGTAATAAAGTAGGTAAATATACAGCAGAGCTTGGCTCCATGACAGTTCACCTTCTATGGACACCCTGGTTGGGGAAAGAAGAGTTTCAGGTGTCTTTAAAAATAGCAGACGAAGTAATGGAGGAAATATTCATCTGGATACAGGGGAGAGAATCCTTAGAAAATAATGTCTTGCAGATCGTCCCATTCTCTCCCTGAGAAGTGATGGAAACATTGGAGGGTGCTGAGCAGCACATAAGGAATCGGGAGTTGGTGGTCTGATGGCAAAGAAGCAAAGCAGGCACAAACTGCTTTGTGAGAGGCAGGAGAGATGGCAAAAATCCCTATCCTGTTCTCTCCTCCTCCCAGGCACACTGGGCCAGTCCCCCAGCGCTGTGAAGGAGTGGCTGCTGGAGAACAGCATCCTGCTGAGCAGCCAGGGCTGCTCCGTGTGCCAGAGCCTCTCTGAGCACAGCTGCTCTGAGGGCTTTATCTCAGCGCCTGAGAATCCCTCCAGCCCTGCCTGCAACACACATTCCATCCCAATGACAGTGGGATGTTAGGTAGCAGGACGCACTTTAATTGCCTTTTCTCATGTGGTTGGTAGCACAGAGCTGTGATATGACAGCTTGAGTTCAGGGCTGGCCTGGGAGCAGAGGGGGATGTGTCCATCCAGAGGAGCCAGAGCAAGGAATGCCCATTGCCTACAGTGACACCCACTACCTGGGAGTCGTGCCCTGACAGGAGCCAGCGTGGGAGAGCTGGGGGTGTTCACCTGGAGAAGGCTCTGGGGAGACCTTGGAGCCCCTTCAGCCCCAAAAGGGGCTCCAGGAGGGCTGGAGAGGGACTTGGGACAAGGGATGGAGGGACAGGACAAGAGGCTTCCCACAGCGAGAGGGCTGGGTTAGATGGGGAGAAATCCTTCCCTATGAGGGTGGGGAGGCCCTGGATCCCTGGAAGTGTCCAAGGCCAGGGTGGACGGGGCTTGGAGCAAGCTGGGACAGTGGAAGGTGTCCCTGCCCATGGCTGGGGATGGAACAGGATGAACTTTTAGATACTTTCCAACCCAAAATATTCCATGATCCTGTATATTCCATAAATGATAACATTCCATGTCTATTCTTTACTGATGGGTGTTGGGGGTTACGTTCTTTCCTTTTGTTTCTTTTTACTTAGGGAATTTTGCCCTGTAAATTGCTAGGAAACACTAACAACTGGGTACTTAAGAAAAACAAAAGTGGTGGCCAAGCTCAGGGCAGGAGGGCATCTGGTTGCACTTCTCTTTTCTGGGAGTTTCTCTCCAAGGGGCAGAGATACTGTGAGAATTGTGCAGATAAGAGATGGGGCTGGGGCAGCTGCTGCCTATTGCTCTCGCTATCTCTCTCTCTCTCAGCTTTGGAGGAGGATGGTCAGAGCTGCTGTTGTTTGCTTGCCTTGTTATGCACAGTAGTAAAGAACTGTTATTCCTATCCTCATACCTTTGCCTCAAAACCCCTTAATTTCAAAATTATACTAATTCGGAGGTTTACATTTTCCATTCCAAGGGAGGCTCCTGCCTTCCTTAGCAGACTCCTGTCTTTCAAACCAAGGCAAGGGGTGATATTTCCAAAGGGACACCAGAAATCAGAGGCCTTGAGAACCACACTGGAGAGGTGGAGTATGGGTGGAAAAGGCTTCTGGCAGTTTGGTGACTTGTTTGGTGACCTTTACCCCTCAGTGGTGTTATAATAAATCCTAAGGAAACACATAGGAAATTAGATGTATGTAGCAAGTAATGGCCTGGAAGAACAGCCTGCAGCCTCAGGCAAAGCTGAACACCAAAGACGTAGCAAATTAATCATTAAGCACAGTAATGGTTTCTTTTCAACAGTTTATTTTAAGAAATGTAGTTTTTTATTGTCAGGTACTCATGCTTTAGGATTTTCTCCTGGTTAGGTTTAGGATGGTTTACACATAGAGAAGGCAGAAAGGATTTGGTCTTGGAAAAATGTTAATGTGTTAATGAGAGTTAATTTTCCTGATGGAAATGATCCTGTAGGACTCAGAACAAATAGAGAAGGTGGCCATTTGTGACCCATTTCAGACCAGCCTTTAAGCATACAATTAAAATTAAGCATGTGTTTATATTTCTTTGACGTCAGTGGGACTTCAACAGGGCTTAAGAGTTGTCCTGACTAGAGAAGCTTCCATCACCTCATAGTTCTGCTGATTTAAACCTGGGCTGAAAGAGATGCCCTTAAAGCCTCCATGCATTTTTATGTGATAATTTTTTGTGGGATAATGTGAACACATTATCCCACTGGCAAACGTGTTCACAATAGAATAAAAATGTAGTGCCAAGTCTTATTCAGAACCAGAGCTGGCTGCAGGATTGATGGCAAGATTTTATACAGCTTTGCCACAATTTATCTCCACAGGAAGCTTTGTTTGGGGGCGTACAGGAAGAGGTCTCATTAGGGAAAAGGCAGCAGGGAATATTTTTACATTCCTTGAATGAGATGCCATCCTCCCATGTGGAGAGGCAGCCAGTAAGGAAACAAGGGTTTGTTCTGATAAGCAAAGTGCTGGAATAAGCTCTGTGTGCTCGGCATCAAATGAGAGAGGATGCTGATGTAAACTGTGCTGACCCTGCTCTCAGGGCTGGTTTGCTGTGCCTGCTGGCTGAGGTTTGGGTATTGACAACGATTGGTGAATGCTGATCGTGGTTTATGCTACTTCTGTGCTTTTAAAAAAAAGGCAAGCAGAGCAAAATGAGAAAGGTTGGGGCCTGCAGGCCCAGGAGTGGAAGGTTCAGTGCAGGTGAGGGCCCTGCTCTGCAGTCAGCACTGTTCCACCAGGGCAGCTGGATGGAATTCCCCCGAACAAAAGGTGGAACAGAGAAATGCTGCAAATGTCTCAAGCACAAGAACTGCTTTGTTCACTTTATTTTCTGCATCCTGACTATTTCTAACAATTTGCTTAGCTGAGTACTTTGTTGCCGTGATGATTCTTCACCAGGGTCTTTATGAAATTATCAATAATAATAATTATTATTGTATCTTTATGATATTATCTGTGATCTGTTTTTCTCATGTGTTTCATTCACTTGCCTGCTCCTGCAAGTGGCACAGGACTGTGTCCTTCTGCCACTAGCAGCCTGGTTTGTCATACTGAAACATTCCCATGACAAAAATACAGTTTCTGTTTCAATCTGTGGGTATTTTTTCTTCATACGTTTTACTTGGCACTTCCACAGGAGTAAGCCCTGTTGGACTCACAGTAAATATAGAGTTATGTCCCTTCACAGAATTTATTTTGGGGATATCCAGGAATGTAAAGAAGCATAATCATTGAGGACTAAGCTGTTGCACCCATTTAGTCATTAATAAAAAGGATTATGCTCTATCAAATAATAACATCCTCTACTAATTCCTGTATAAAGTTTATTTTCTTTGGCAAATTGCTGTGTATTCTTTTCCAGTAGATAGTGATATTTGTAAGGGGTGAGTAGATGAGGCATGAATCATTGGGTCAGAGAATATCCTGAGTGGGCCCACAGGGATCATGGAGTCCAGCTCCTGTCCCTGCCCAGACACCCCAACAATCCCACCCTGTGCATCCCTGGCAGTGTTGTCCAAACCCTCCTGGAGCTCTGGCAGCCTTGGGGCCGTGCCCATTCCCTGGGGAGCCTGGGCAGTGCCAGCACTCTCTGGGGAAGAACCTTTTCCTGACCCTTCTGTTCTGGTGTTCTGCACTCTGATCTTTGGTTCTCCCCCAAGGCAGTGGGTAAGTGAGACAGAGATGGAGTAAAGTTTAAAGGCAGGATTGTGGAGAGAAGCTCTCCCAGAAGAGACACTGCTTGTGGGGAAGATGTCCCCTTTTTCACAGAATCACAGGGATCGCCTCAATTTTCTTGCGTAACAAAAAACTGCCTTATCCTGGGAGGGCCCAGTTCATTACTATGAGAATGAGTAAAAATCCCAAAGAACAGCTCATGTTTAGGAATCATCCTTAGTTCCTCAGGAATGTACCTGCCTTAGACCCCCCTCACCCCCAGACCCCTCTGTGCCAGTGCAGACCATGAGTCCATGGAGCTCCAGAACAGGGATCACAGGGCTGGAAGCCTTTCCTTGCCTCACACTGCTTTGAACAGCAGCACAAGGGATGCCAGGCTGGGGCCAGCATACCCCAAAGTTTAAGAGAATGGGGGAAAATCTGGGAAAATGACCCAGAGTATCTCAACATTGTGCAAAAAGACTAATTGTGATAGTCAGGTCCTGAGACACGAAATGCACTTTTTTTTTCTTGCTGTATTGGAATGCCCAGGTATGTTTGTAGAGCTGTAAAAAAATCCTTCTGCATGCACCATGTATTTATCCACTCTTCTGTTTTGATCTCTGAGTGATTGTGACTTTGAATAGTTCCAGGTTTTACTTCTGTTTCTTAACTTCTACTTGCAAAATGATCTGTCAGTTTGTTTTTCTGGGGAGAGCAATGGCTTGCTGCCGGGCAGGGTGGTGTGGGTGCTGTTTGCCTCATCCTGATGTTTTCCAGCTATTTCTGGGAGCAGATGTCTTTAATCACAAGGATCCTCCACTTCAGAAATAAGTAATGGAAATATTCATCGCTGTGTAAAGTGACTGCCAAGGACCAACGTGATAAGGAACAGCAACTCACAAATTCAACTGTCAGTGAGAAATCTTTAGGTTTGCTCTTACTCCAGAGTGCCTTCGACCATTTATAGGATTCAAAGAAGATGTCATAATTTCTCAGGGAGATATGTGCAAGTCTGTACAATACCTGAGAAACAGCTGGTTCCTGATTTCCTTGTTTTTATTTGTATATTAAGGCAAACATGTTTAACTTCCAGCTGATCTATTCCTCAGTGTCAAACAAAAACCAAAAATACAATTTTCTCATTCTGCAGATGTAAAAAATTGTTCACTTTTCTGTAAATTCTGCAAATTTGGACTCAATTCTTCCCAAAACAGCAGGATGGGAGATTGTTCCATATAAGACTTACTTTACTATGCTTGGTACCAGACTGAATCAGTACATTGAGGTTCTGCTGCTCTAGAAATATTTTGAAAATTCAAATTCAGCCTCAGCACACAAAAAATATCTTTTTTTCCTGGGATGGAAAAAGGACTGAGGGTCCATAACTCCTACTGGTTAAAAAATTGTCCTATTTGAGTTTAACTTGTTTTACAGAGTGTGTCTTTGTGGTTAGGAAATGTTTGTATGTGCTTTGCCTTTGTCATAACAATGTAATAGATTTAGGGCATTAGGGAATAAAGTTTCCTGATAGTCAAAAACTTAGATGGTATCTAGGAACTTTCCTGAATATTAGGACATATTTAAAATAAACCCAGCCCTCTGCCTGTTGTAGTGTCTCTTTTCAGTCTTTGATGTGGGGTTTTCATGTCTAACTTAGTTTATGGGTGTGAGACAAAGTAACAGGCAGGAGAATGAGGACAAAATAACCCAGAGAGATGAAGGCAGTGTTTGTCAACAGAAGATGCAAAACTCAGCAAACACATTTCTCCAGAGCTTCTCGTTGGTCTGTCACACCTGGAGTTTTGCACTGCTCCTGGATTTCCATTATAATTTCTGATGTGGAACCGAGTCTCTTGTGGTCACAGCAGAGCTCAGACTGATTTTAGCCAATAGAGAAGCCGAGGAGTAATAGCTGCGTGGAAAGAAAAGGAAGGCATTAGAACAGAAATGGCCTCATTTGAGAGAGGAAATGTGCAAGTTACCCTTTAAGTGGAGTGTTGTCTTTGAAGAGCCTGAATGAACTATAAAACCAGCGACCCATGATGTTAATAATAGAGTGTGAAGTGAATGTTGATGGTGCCATTACTCTCAAAAGGGCAAACAAGGTTGTCCAAACACCTTCAGCTATTTAATGAAGAGATATCTCTTCAACAGTGTATCCCCAATATAGTCTCTGGGTTCCTCTCAGTTTTCTTGTGATAGTTGGGGAGTTCTTTGCACTTCTTAGGAGGGAAGGTGACTTAATTTCTTTTGATTTATGTATTGATCACAAGGCCTTCATTAATTACTGATTTTTAGTTTGAATTTCAAATTGAATTCTATTTCTTGGAGCTTTTTGTTTGCACTGACTTTTTCCTCTAATAATGGTTACAGGACAGAGTTGAGACTTCTGGACCTGTGAATCCTCACTTCTTCCCAGGAACATTAAATTATATCTATAAATATGTGATAACCACATGATTTTTTCGAGGGGAAACTGCTGGGCACAGTTGTCAACAAGGTATGGGCAAGAAGGCAGGTGGGAAATGACAGTGAGGACAACAGATCTTCAGAATAATGAGCTTCATGCCATTCATGTTCTTAAAATATCTGGGGTTTATTCTCTGTTGCTTCTTTTAGTGACTGATTTTTGTTTAGACTGAGGCAACTTTATTTACATCCATAATGTAAGTGTTACTCCTGGATAGAATTTAATAAAAGATTTGGTCCTGTACTCATCTCATTTAAAATGTCCTAGCATAAATAGGGTCAGTCTCAGTATAAAATTATTCTAATTTGTTGCAAAGTCACAAGTCAAAGTCTCATGAAAGCCAGTTTGCTGTCAAGGAAAGCTGGGAATATCAAGCACTGGAGAACCAGTCTGACCCCAGAGCTGCCTCTGCTTTGAGCTGGAGGGTGGATAGGAGCCTCCTGAGGTCCCTTCCAGCCAGCTCTCCTGTGGTCCTATCATTTTATGAGAGCACACACCATAGATACAATAGCAGGCAATTACAGGGACTCACTTCTCCCTTAATATGAAGGTACTCCCTGACATGCTGCACTTCAAGCACTCCGGGGACGTTTCAGGATCACAGGATTGTGACTGAAACCTGCTGTTATTTTAGCCCTTTATGTTTGTTTCCATAAGTGCCACGGGTGACTCGGCTACAGCCCCAAAAAACCACCTTGTAGGTGGAAGCAGGGAGAGAAAGAAGAGAAGAATATCAGACACCTGATTGAGAGCTCCCTACAGAAGTCCCTTCTGGTGCAAAGTTTTCTCATTCACAGTGGAAAGTCCTCCAGAATTATTACTTATTTTTTTAGGTCATATGGGAAATATTTCCATGTGGAAGTGGGGAAGTAAGGGCAGAGGCAAATTGGCTTGGAGGAAAAGCCATTTTTTTCTGCAGCCCTGATGTATCTGATAAATGGTCTTAAGGAGTAAAGTGGTAAAAAGGAATGCATTTACTCTGCCAGATGTCAGTGATAGGAGGCAGCAGCTTGAAAATCCTGCTTTATCTTTAGGCAGAACCCCAGCTCAATCATGTCATCATATGCAACGCATATTTTTCACTAGGAGAAATCTTAATAGCAAGTTTACAGTCCCCCCCTCACCTCATGGTGCTATAGATAATGATTTTCACCACAGGAGGAGAGATATTTTATCTTGACAAGAGCAAATGTCAGCCTTCCATGGGACACCTCATGTTTGTGAGCCTGATCAAAGAGTGATTTTTCTCTGATACACGGCGAGAGAAAAGTAGTGGGAAGTAAGTAGTGGAAGAAAGTAGTGGGTCTGTGTGAAGCATCTGACAAAATACCCCTTTTTGTTTACCTAATTGCGTGTTTGTCCTGTTATTCCCACTCTCCCTTTTCCATGGTCTGCCTGAAGCTATGCCCTTGAGGACACACTAAGAGAGCCCCTGTAATTTGGCACGGCTTCCCTTAAAGCCCTGCTTCAGGAGAGGTCTCTTCTCTCTCTCCAGGCCCTTTCCCACACCCTGTCATTGCCTCGCCGCAGTCCAGGGCTCGTTTCCACTGCGGAGCAGCCGCAGGAAGGGAGGGAAGGCGAGGCGGCAGCGCAGGGTCCGGGGGCTCTGGGAGCTCTGGACTCACACACGGCAGGTGGGGTCAGGGACCCTGCGGCAGGCAGCTCTTAGTGCGCCAAAACAGCCTGAAATTAGAACAACAAACTTCACAAAAAAAACAAGAGAAAGATGTTTCTTAACCCATTCCAAGGTTAGTTGGTGAGAAACCCCACAGCACAGGACTTGCAGTGTGTGGGAAAGAATGAGGGATGGGAGAAGGCAGCTGCAAAACTTCCTTTGTCCAGGAAAGAAAATAAATCATGAAACCCTACCCATAATTTTCTTGAAGAAACGGGATTAAGATCAAAAATGATTATATGAAGTAACAAGAACAGTCACAATGTATTAAAAAAATGCTTTTTATTTCTCCTTGCGTCAACAAGCAGGGAAGAGGAATTTT
Source organism: Irena cyanogastra (assembly GCA_013397155.1). Lineage (NCBI taxonomy): Eukaryota > Metazoa > Chordata > Aves > Passeriformes > Irenidae > Irena > Irena cyanogastra. The sequence goes on along the minus strand of VWZV01010643.1, from coordinate 500,523 downwards.
TGACTTTTAGTTACTCAGCTCCTTATCAGGAGTCTGAGTTGTTTCCTTGACCAGGGAGAAATTGGAGTTTTGCTAATCAGAACTCCGGGAGTTCTAATGGAAATACTGGAGTTCCCCTGTTTGCTGGGGGTGATGTTTATTCCAGCATTTGCTATCTGTAAAACCACAAAAACTCTAACTAGAGCCGCTTTGGAGAGATTTAAAATGCCGAGAAAGAGAGTCAGAGATAACCCCCGGGTTTGCAGATGCCCCCTCCTCGGCAGAGTTCAGGGGCAGCTGCTCAGGCCTGCGGGCAGCACGTGGCTCCACACAAGTCTGTGGTGGAGCAGGGCTGTGCCAGGAGAAGGTGGAGCAGGAGGACCCCCGGGAATGTGGCTCACAGCTGCCCTGGGCACCCACGGTCACCTCTGAGCGCCGGGAGCCCTGCTTCCCTTGTGCTCAGCAGGGCATCTCCTGGGCACTTCAAATAAGTCCATTTTGGGGGATTTAGAGCACAGACAAGGGGGTCAGACCCTCAGCCTTGCTGGTCAATCCCCAGTCAAAGGGGAAAGGGTAACTAACTCGATGAGAACAATTTTATTCGTGTTTTTGTCATCTCTGCATGTCTCCAGAGCAACACTGAGCTAATCTGACACATTTCAGAGTGCTTTCCTATCAAGGGATGAGGTGGTCTTCAGACAGTGGTTGACGTGGAAGACAAAAGGACCCAAATAATGGCACCATCGTGGATTCCCTGCATTTTTCTGGTTAACGTTCCCTCAGATGGCACATTGAGGATGTGGAGGAGGAGGCTGCCACATCAAACAGGCGCTTTCTGAGCTGGCAGTCCTAGGCTGGCTTTCTAAACATACACTTGCCCTTCTTTGTGACAGCACTTCCAGGGCAGCTCTTCCCTACCCTGCTTTTCCCCTCACAAATGAGACAGACCACTAGATCATCGGTGGTGGCCAGAGTGGCTCAGCCCCTCAGTGCATCACAGCAGGGGACCTGTAAGATAATGGAGAAAATGAGGGCTCTGGCTTGCTTTGTGCCGAGGAGTGGCTTGCTGTCCTCTAATTGTGGCTACTGCTTTGCCAGACGCTTCACTTTGTTAATACAATGTGAGTGCCACCTACGTGCCCCTCACTTGTAGAACAGTATCCTTTGGTTTGCTGCACTTTGAGGAGGTCTCGGTTGAGTCATTTAAGCCTTCTCTTCCCCCCTTTATCTTTGCTTTTTTAAGACCGCGTTTTTCAAAGAAGGGAGTTCCAATTTAGGCACGGAGTTTGTGCAAAGCCCCAGTGTAAAAATGGGTCTTTGGAAAGAGCTTGACGTCAGCGTTGAAGTGAAACTCAGTCTTGTCTTTTGGTGTGTCTGGAGGACTGGCATCTTTCAGAGTGTCACGTTAAGAGTGCAGGTTATGGGCGAGCAGCAGCTGAGGTTTGAGCCTGTCAGATTCTCCCACTGACTCACTGTGAGCTCCAAAATCCCAGGTGGGAAATACTTTTTTGGGTGTTAATCAAAGGATCATAGACTCATGGAATAGTTTGGGATGGAAGGGACCTCAAAGCCCATCCAGTGCCACCCCTGCCATAGGCAGGGACACCTTCCACTGTTTCAGATTTGCTCCCAGCCCCATCCAGCCTGGCCTTGGACACTTCCAGGGATCCAGGGGCAGCCACAGCTTCTCTGGGCACCCTGTGCCAGGGCCTCCCCACCCTCACAGGGAACAATTCTTTCTTAATCTAAACTTGCCCTCCTTCAGTTTAAGGCAACTCCCTGTTTAGCAGGAAACAATGCAGCAAATAATACAATACACTTTGGAAATAAATTTTCCAGTTTCAGTATATTTCAAAACACTTCAATTTTAAGTCTATTAAAGCAAAACAGAAAAAAAATGTGAATAAATGGAAGGGAATTATAATTCTTTAATCATCACAAAGGGCAAAAGTGATTGAAATAATAATGACTTAAAATTTCCGTTTTTAGGTGGAAGTGTAAAGTGGACCAAAGGGGACTGAGTGATCAAGCAACACCTTGGTGGACCTGGCCGAGGTTCACAGGGCACAGTCACCGCTGTTTCAACACCCATCCTTTCAAAACCAGGAGCCTGTAACTGAAAGTGTTACACGTGCAAATGTTCACGAGGTATTTGCAGAGAATGAGTGTTTTGTGGTCACACCTGCTGAATCCAACACCTTGAGGGAGGCATATTCCCCCGGTAACATCCACAGCCGCCGCGACAGCAAGGGTTTTTTAAAGCAAGGGATTTTTAAAGCAAGAGATATTTTAATGCAAATTCCATTTATTTGATTACTACTTTCTGCCACATCAGTCGCTCGCTCCGGCTCCGGCCGAGCGCTCCCCACGGCAGCGCCCGGGGCTCCTCCGTCCGGAGCGCAGCGCCCGGAGTGACGGAGCCGCCGCAGCCCCGCCGCTGTCTCCT
>VWZV01010643.1:282410-497076 GCA_013397155.1 Irena cyanogastra | reverse complement strand
GTTCACTTACATTGGTGTGATCACGGATCAAAATCAGGGAATGGTTTGGGCTGGAGAAGACCCTAAAGCCCATCCAGTCCCACCCGCTGCCATGCGTAGGGCTACCTTCCACCATCCCAGGTTGCTCCAAGCCCGGTCCAACCTGGCCTGGAACAGCCTGGTTTTCACGGGGCTCCCTGTCTCTTTGGGACCCCCACACTCACAGGTGCAGGGGGATTTGCTGTGCCCGGCCTCTGGCCGCTCCTGCTGCACCAGTGCAGACGCTGCTGCCTCGGCGGTGGGACTAGTTCCTGTGCTGGTGGTCGTGCTCCCCCAGCAGCTCAGGGCTTTGCGCTGGGATTTGTCCCCTTCCCTGGGGAGCTGGAGCTGCTGGGTGACCCCTGCCCGGAGCTTGACCTTGTGCCTTTGCTTTGGGGAAAATCCCTTCGGCCGCCTGAACTGCTGAGTGCAGAATTTCCCATGTGGATGATGGGATGTGGATCCCGGTTGAAGCTCCAACCCCAAGGGAGGAGCAGTAGGACCTGTAACTGCAGTGGATGTTCCTGGCAGAAGATGCTGTTCTGCACCTCAGTAGGGTGAGATGCAGGTGAAGCTACTGATGCATGGAATCAGCTGCTTTGTGGTTACCAAGAGTTGTTCAGCCTGCTAAAGATTCCAGACAGAAAGCTTGAATCTAAAACTGATGTGGTTATTTTATTTTATTTTTGTTAGTGAGAGGTTTTCAATATACAGTGTAGAGATAAATGCTCTTCTAGCACTGTTGTCCAAATCTTCGTGTTGGCCCTGTCCACCTTTCTGCCCTCTCTTGTTCCCTAATGCAAATATTGATTTATGCTTGAATCACATAGATTAATCTCTTCGTGCATGGCCAGTCAGTCTGCACTGGAAAAACACCAGTTTGACTCTTGGCACCAAGCGCTGTTTATGACTTGTTTTTCTTAAAAAAAAAAGGAAAAAAAAAGCCCCCCCCCCCAAAAAAAAAGGAAAAAAGAAAAGTTATCCAATGCTGCTGCGTCACTAGGGTTGCATGCTTGGTTTCATCATAACTTGAATATGTTCCACTGAACATTGTTATAATGGGTATAATTTTCATGGCACTTTGAATAGGTTACTTTTGCCTGTTGGCCTAAACTAGCTGGAATGGGAAATATTTCAGGTGTTACCCTAGTTTTTCCCTTTAGTTTGTGAATTTTCACCCTACAAAGGAGGAAAATCACAAGTATGGGGTGAGCACTGAGTATTTCCCTCAGAGGTATTCCTGCAAAGCCATTGAGCAAACTTCACTGACACTTTACATCACCTCAGTTCTTCCTGGCAGTGCCAGGGGCTGAACCCAGTGCAGTGCAGAAATGACCTTCTGGGTGCACATTGCTGCAGGAATAATGGGAATGGCTCTGCTGGAGTGTCTGAATTGATGTGCAGTATCCAGGGATGTGGCAACCTTGGTGACTTCCATGTAGGTTGGAGCAGGACAGCATTGGCAGTGGAGCTGGAGACTTGGGAGCTGTGAATTCAAATCACATGAAGTTAATTGAATGGCTAGGGATGGAAAATGCCAGGGGATAGCAGCAAATAGCCTCCAGAGAAGGAGGTGTCTCCCCCTTGTACCCAGAAATTCAAGTATATGAAAACTGACTACAAAATATGAGAAAATACTTAGTTTTCCATGGAAAATTTCTAGCTCAAGAGGTGAAAGCTCAGAGTATGGTGTGGACTGTGGTGAATGTGAAGTTGAGAGATTAAATTACAATTTAATTTTTACCTGACACATAACACTGCTGTGGAGCAGAGTCTCCCTGTCCTTCAGGGCATGTATCTTCTGTATCTGAGGAAGGGGAGTGGTCTTGAGGGAGCCAAACTGAATTCTTAACTAATTCTTTAGCTGACATTGATGGGCAAATACCTGTCAAAAATATTGGTGCCTTACAGTCTGGACATGATTTAAGCAATAAAAGCAGGTCCTTCCCTACAGCTCTGGTTCAGCTAGGGATTCAGCTTCCAGTTAAAGCCTGGGGGCCACTCACGGGACACACTTTTAAGCTGAGTTTGCAGCTCATCTGGTTTTATTTCATTTGTCTCTTTCTAAACAGAAGCTCCGCATAATTTGTGGAAGAATTTGTCTTTGATTTGATGGGCAGGGGCAGCAGGATCTTGCTGCGAGGTGATGAACTCTTGTCTGAGTTTGCTGTGGCACTGATATAACTGTGTCTTTCTCAGCAGTCTGAAAAACAAATCCCAGAACCTGCCTTGGTAATGGAAATTACCTCATCACTGCCCTAGGTTATAATAACGTGATGTAGTAACAGAATACTTTCAAAAGAATTCTTCCTTTCTTAAGGAGAAGAAAAGCAGCCCCTCACCACCTTGGTATTCAGACTTTCCTGAGGATTTTCATTTACTGTTTACCTCAGAGAGATGACCCAAATTTCCTGACTGTACCAATTTCCAGTAGCCTGTGTGTCAATGTCTGGAGCAGAGTTACTCAGCCCATGAGGCAGGGATAGGAGGTGGGCTCTGGGACAGGAGAAAGTGGTCCCCAAAGCAGGACCAAACTGAGCACCCAAAGCTTCCAATATATATATTTTTCAAACAGATTATGGGGAAAGCAAAAAGACCTAGTGAACATTTAAAATTTACTCTAATTTTTTAAGATGACAAATATTGTGGCGATACTGCAAGTGAGTTCATGGACTTGTTTTAGAAATATCAATTAGTTCTCCAGTTTGAACACATTGTGGAGGTATCCAAGGCTAGATTGGATGGGACTTGGAGCAGTCTGGGCTGGTGGAAGGTGTCCCTGCCCATGGCAGGGGTGGAACTGGATGGGCTTTGAGGTCCCAAATCACTCTGGGCATCTGTGGTATTATACAGAATGACACAGTTTCTGTAAAAAATCAGCCAGCAGTGCTGGTGAGGGGGAAATATCAGCTATGTATTGATAGGTGTACAGATTTGACTCATTTTCTCACGGGTACATTATGGGCTGTCAGCAGTGGTGCTTCCTCAGCCTGTGCTGGTTCTGTCTCAGCTGGCAGCAGTGCCAGGGGACACAGACACTGCAGCTTTTCTCCCAGAATGTTTTCCTTTCCCAGAAAGTGGGTTGTGGGGATGACACTTCTGTCTCTGCTCACGTTTTTGCTGCGTGCTGGTAATTCCAAGGCTCTCAGCACATGCAGGGGGGGATGTTTTTGGGATCTGGACTGACAAACAGCCAGAGTGGGAGTCAGCATGGGAGTGTCCCAGACTCTTTAAGTGATCCCTGGAGGAAAAACAGGTGCTTCCATGATAAAATCCTTGTGATTCCAAACAATCTCTGTCTCAGAGCACAGAGATGATGCTCTGGGAGTGCTCTTTGCTCTGTGCAAGGGGCACAGCCTCTGGGGCTGGTGCTGGGGCTGGAGTGACACCACAGCCTGAGGTGTCTCTGAGCACTGGGCTGCTGTCCAGGCTGCACAGCTCTGCTGGCAAGCCCTCTTTAATTGTGGTGTTTGATCTCCTTCCAAATGACTGGTAGCACTGGTAACTTGGAGAGAAAGATACAGAGCTGCTTTTTCTCCTGGTAACAACATTGCTTCAGCTTAGGATGCTGAAAGTGTACTTTTAAAAATACAGCTAAGCCTGCAAACAAAGATCTTTGTCTTGCTGTCTTTCCAGCTTCCCTAAATATGCAACTTTAGGAAGGAGACACAAAATACAGGGTAAAAAGCTTCCATATGCACAAGTTCTGAATTATTTGAGATGTATCAGTCACATCTGTGTTTTTTTGTGGTTACCTGATAGTAAAGCTGTTGAACTGACTCATCTTTGATACTCATCTGATATTTTCCTTAGTATGATTTCAGCATAAATCAGTAAGACTCCAATTTCTTTTCCTACTGGTATTATCAGTGCTCATATCCTTTGCCAAGATGTGTAGGAATGTGCACTTCTATAATAAATTATCCTTTTGTATTTACTGATGTCATAAAGTTCCTTATTTATGCACACACAGAGATCTTACAGTAAGACCTGTACAAATGTGTATTTCTTGCAGTAAGCAGCAGCCCCAGCCCCCGAGGGATTGCATTTTACTAAACATACATGAAGGACAGGACTGATAAGTGGAATGTGGGGCTGATGGAGTAGGAATTGGATGCACATGTCCAGGCTGTCTCATCCCAACTGCTCCATGGCCTTGGCCAGACCATTAAATAGAAAGATTCAGCCTTACAGGTTTGGTGTGAAGTTACTGTTGATTTGGTGGTGCTTCCTCGCCCCCCACTACCATATGTGTTTCTCAAGGGTAGAGATTATAAATAGGATTTAATTCCTAAAACTGTATTTCTCATGCATTTAACTTACTGCACTGTCAAGTGCATGCTAAAAATAAATGCCCCCAAGCAGAGGTTTCATTCTGTCCCATCCCAGGGGAAAGCAAACAGCACCTGTGGATGATTGCACTGAACAGGGAGCAGCTGTGGCATGCACCATCACTTTGCATGCTCCATCCCAAAAACTGTGCCTTTGGACCTCACATGCAAAACTGGAGCTCTATGCAAAGCCAGCAGCTGCTGCCTGATCTGGCAGTCCTGGAAGAAACAACATAAATCTACATTTTGGGGAGAAGGTGGTTGTGGAATGTGAGTAAATGGAAACTTTCTGGTTGATCCTCTAGTGTTATGTTTTTCAAAACTAGCCTATAAAGGAGAATTTTGAAAGACTTTTGAGGCACATCTGTTCTTTAATTTGGTCAATATGGGTGTGTGCTGACGTGAACACTGCAATAGTGGCCATCTCTTGTCCTAGACAATTCCTATAAAATACAGAACTAACTATTCATGTGCTGCTGTTCTGTTTGAATCCTTTTCCTCCTTAATCCAAGCAGGATGGATAATGAGTTTCTAACCACAGCACTGAGTGTAACACCCTTTTATCGCCTGATAAAGGCAGGACTCTGTAGTTTTCACAAACCTGGTGGTTTTGGGCTGTTGTGTTGTGAAGAAAAAAGTAGTTTTCCAAGTGTAATCAAAGCCCTACAGCTGTGACTTAAGGACAGTGCTGGTGATAAATGTAACATAAATGGGAGCAGGAGCTTGTACAGCTTCTGAGAGGAGGGTGCTGGGAAGCAGGTCCTGGCTCTCCCTAAATCCAGAGTATTTTTATGGGTGTGTGTTTGTTTCAGTGATGATGCTCTCAGACTCCCTGCTGTTCCCAGGCACTGTTAGGTTCCCTTAGGGAGCTGCTGTGAAGCCTGTGCTGATGGTAATGAGAACCAGCTCTTTGCTAATGGCAAAGCCTGCCAACATCTTGCATTTCTCTGGCATTTTCCACTTGGAATAGCACATGTCCACACAGGCTTTCTTGGTGAGTGATTGCATTCAGCTGGGACACACTTCCAAGTGTTACTTTGCTTTTTATACTTAAATTCCTCTTTCTGAGAATCCCAAATTGATTAACTCAGTGTGCTAGTCAATGAGCTCTTCAACTCCCTGTGGTCTGGAGAACATAGGTTAAATTTTTATAAGGGTGATTTTTGATATAGAGAAAATTATGTTGGATATTCGGAAGAAATCCTTCCCTGTGAGGGTGGAGAGGCCCTGGCACAGGGTTTCCAGAGAAGCTGTGGCTGCCCCTGGATCCCTGGAAGTGTCCAAGGCCAGGCTGGATGGAGCTTGGAGCAGCCTGGGACAGTGAGAGATGTTTCTGCTCATGACACAGGGTGGCAATGGACGGGCTTTAAGGTCCCTTCAAACCTTCCATGATTCTGTGAAATGAAATAGCTTCTTCCAGGCATTAAGCCAAATGACTTAATGAGGCATTAAGTCAAATCTGAATCAAAATCACCATCTAAAAGGGTGGGCAGGGCAAGGTGTTTCTCCCCCAGCTGAGTGACCTTTCCTGACCACTTGGTGGGCTGTTTTCATTTAAGTGCTGTTTTGAGTATAAGTGGGGTGAAACTCTCCCCCAAAGAGTTTTATTTGATGCAGTTCTCTTCTGACAACTTCATGCTTTGACAAATTGTCATGTTCTTTATAAAAGTGTTCTTGAAAAGTGGTCAAACACCTGCACTATGTAATCTCTGCCCTGTAACATGTCAGTCATTTCCCTTTCACCACAGAGCCAACACATCCATGGCTGTTTAATATGCTGAGAGAGAGAGTTTGAGTTGGCAAGGGAGGGAGTAAGCCCTCAGTGTCTTAAGAAATAGTTAAATTAGAAGCTTAGGTAGTTTGGTAAGAGAGTAGTCATAGTTCACTTAAGTTTCCTGAAGCAATCCCCTGTGCCTAAGAGAGGAGCATGAAAGTCCCCCTTGTGTCCCAGATTTTGCAAAGCTCTTTTAACAAGGGGATATGTAAATTTGGGGTTTCTTCCTCCCTTTGATTGCTGTCTTTTTACTTTTGAAGTCATTGTTTGTGGCTCCTTAGTGACTGAGAATAATAGTATCACACTCCTGAAAGCCATGTTTAAGTTGCTGTGTTTTTAAGGGTTTTGTTACTTCTGTGAGTTTTTTCTGCTTTGTGTAGCCACTGATGGACTTAACCTCCTGGTACTGGTAGAATCACATTGCTGTAAAGAGAAATTTACTTTTTTTTTTTTTTTGCTTATGATAGAGAAAATGTTCCAAGAATTGTATAAAGATGTTATTTTCAGTCTTAATCCATCTCCAAAGCCTTAGTTGGGAATGTTGGGCATTCGTTTGTAGTGGCTTCAGTCCTTCCCTTCATCCTCTCAGGGCTTGACTGTGTGTCTGTGTGGACTACAGTTATCTAAAAATGAAGTGGCACCTGATTCAAAGCTTTCTTCCTAAATCAGCAGGGGTGGCACTGTAGCTCGTGCCACAGCTTGGCCTTCCCCCTGTTGGCACTGAATCCATCCGAAATGGTGGGGCAGAAAACTGAAGCCCTCGGAAAAAAGCAGGAGCAGGGCTGGCAGAGCTGCCCAGGGAGCAGAGACCTTGGGGAAGTTGTGAGAGCCACGGCACAGGAAGAGGAAGGAGCTCAGGCAGGGGCAGTGAGGCGCCGCTCCCAGTGTGCTGTCCCAGCAGGAAGGTGCCCCTGCGTGCCCTCTCCAACAGGACGGGAGAGTGGAGGAGAGCCCAGCCAAGTCTGGTGGAGAAAAACACCAGACTTGTGTGCAAACGCTTTGCCAAGATGAGGTTGCCTTCAAACACCAGCTGGCAGCTCAGGAGCTGCTTGCTCCTCAGAGCTTGTGGCTGCCCCATCCCTGGAAATATCCAAGACCAGCGTGGACAGGGCTTGGAGCAGCCAGGGATAGTGGTAGGCATCCCCGTGTGTGGAATGAGATGGTCTTTAAGGCCCACTCCAACCCAGACCAGTCTGGGATTCTGTGTAACAGCTCAGGTCCAGGGCTGAAGGTGTGCTTGGCCACAGGCTTGGCTGTGTGGAGCCAGGTGGGGCTTGCTCCAGGTCTGGCTTTGCTCAGCAGCCAAGTGTTGGATACAAGACAAAGATCACTGTTATGGAAGTGGTTAATTTCTCCTCTCAAAAATATAATGTATGTGTTGGGCATGTCTATGTTTGTCTTTGTGTCTGTGTGTAAAACATATATTTATGTTACTTACTCAGACTCCAGCTTGTCAATTGCCATGAAATATTTCCATATAAATTTTACTCTCAGCATTTAAAGAGGCTGAAAAATGCCAGCGTCAGAAGTTTGTTCATGACTACTTTTACTAGAAAGTCCAGACAGATTTCCTTGAGTCACTCCAGCTTTGTCATGCTTTAAGTGATGTGACCATAGAGACCAAAGGAAGTGCTGCACAATTGTCCCCTTGGCTGCAGACGGTGACCAGAGCTCGCGTTTGGAGTGAGGAGCCCAAAACCAGAAGTTTGAGTCACATTGTGCAGACATGACGAGTGGGAGATGACAAAACACACCTTGTGTGTGTGTGCAGCCCTTCCTCCAGCCTCGCAGTGCCAGCAGGCTGGCTGGGGCTACAGCCTGTGCCAAAATGCCAGGAAATCCCCAAAATTGATACCAATTGAACTGAAAAAGAATGAAAAAAATATTGAAACAAAATATTGACCTTATGTTCAGCTAAATTTGTTTTACATGTTTTACCTGACCAGAAGCCAGCAGTTAAATTTTACCAGCTTGTACCATTTTTAGCTGGTTTTTTTGGGTTTTGTGTGAAGCCGCTGCATAACTGCAGAGCAGAAGGACTGTCAGCTGCCTCAGTTGGAGCCCGAGTGCGTCAGGCACCTCTGCATGTTGGATTATCCCCCCAAAACCCCATAAATACTTAAATAAAAGCTTATTCTAATGTTTTCCCTAGATTTTTTGGTTTTAAACCATTCCTACTTTACAGCAGGGAAGCAAAAGAAGGGGAATGAAGGCGTGGGTAAGTTAAAGACATGTAAGAACCAAATCCTCATGATTTTAATAGAATCTTTAAAAGGCATTGGCTCAGAAATACTTTAGAAGTTGGCTGAGCTTGGTGCTGTCCCCAAGGAACAGGAATGGGTTTGGAATGGGATTTTTGGAGGCTGATTCTAGAGCTCTAAATCATGCAGAAACAGTTCTTTCCACGGTACCAGTGAGGCTTCTAGAAGGGGGATTCTGAGGTTTTGGCAGGCAGCAGCTCTTGACCACAGCACAGCAGAGCAAGTGGAAAGTTTTGCCAACACTCCAGGTAAGAAAGAAAAGCAGGGGCGGTTTTTTCCTTCCTTTCCCCCCCTTCACATGAGCTTTAAAGGAATATAGTCAACAAAAAGCTCTGCCCAGTCAGGTGTTGCAGTTGAGATGTCTATCATTTCATTTTAGGGTTTCTTGCATAAGTGTTTGCATTCCTGGCAAGACTTTGGAAGCTGCCACTGGCAATGCGTTTTTCCATTTCAGAGAGCCTGGCTCTGGGTACTTGAGGCACCCAAGTTAAAGGTGAGCCTTAAGCTGGGCTTCCAAAAGTGAAAATACCCTTAGACAAATAACTGTCAAACATCCCTGGAAGTGTCCCAGGCCAGGCTGGACCGAGCTTGGAGCAGCCTGGGATAGTGGAAGGTGTCCTTGCCCATGGCAAGGGGTGGCACTGGATGAGCTTGAAGGTCCCTTCCAACCCACATCATTCCAGGATTATATGATGGAAAGTTTATTTGTGGAATAGCTAGGTTCCAAATGCCTACTGTATAAAAATGTTGGGCATTTTTCCATCTGCTTTTCTTAATTGCACTGTGCTCATACTAAATTACCTGCAGAGATGATCTTGAAATGACAGAAATAATGGGTGGGCTTGAGTAGTGCATTGTTTTAGGTCTATATCCTAATAATTGTTTTTCTATCTGATTGTTTTAGGTCTATATCCTAATAATTGTTTTTCATGGAACTTCCATCAGATTTTTCACGTTCCTCTTTGTTTCTTGGCTTTCTTGCTGGAAAACAAGTGAGCTGCTTCCCACATAAGCCTGACACACGCAGTGGGGATTACTGGTCAGCTGCCTGAGGTTTTTTCACCAGTTTTGAGACTCTGCCATCTAAACTCTCTGTCTTGTGGCTTTGATTTCTGTAGGAAAGGATAGTGATTGTTGCCATTTTTAAAGAGTATTCTTGGCATCTCTCAGCTGAGTGTGTTGTTCCCTCTCAAGGCTGTTTTTTTATTTCCAGTACAATTTCAGTTGAAGTAGAATATGATGTTGAAAAACAGTTATTTAAAGGTATTAACTCAAGGAGCTCTTTCATTCCTTAAATAAATGAACTCCTTACTTTGCATTTACTCATGTCCACTTTGAAATCCTTCTGTGAGTTTTCCATACAGCGAGTTCACATATGGGGACGTGGCTTTTTCTCACAACCTCACAGGCTGTTGCAGCGAGTGGTTCTTGTTAAGTCCCCTTTGCGTAAGCAGAATTGTTGTAACATAAACCATTGTGCCCTGAATCTGTTGCCTCTTCCTCAGACTTGCAGATGCTGTCTATGGGGAAACCTACAGCAGTGTTTTCAGCCCAGGGAGGTGTGGGTATTCAGGCAGAGATGCTTCCAGCCTCTTCAATATTCCTGTCGGGGAGGCCATTCCTTGCAGAATATAAGATAGGGAGGATGTTTTGAATCCAGCCTAATTCAGTATTAAAGGACCGTGTCTGATGCCCTTGATTCACCAAGCCTTGCTTCCTGTATCCATGGCCTGATAATTTTGGAACTTCTGTCTTCCTCACTTTTGGCCTCTAAAGTAGCCTTCAGCACTAGAAAAGGTGAAACTTTACACTGGTGGTGATTGTTGGGACTTTTCCAGAGTTTCAGCCCCGCTAGAGTGTTTACTGCCCTCCTTCCACTGTCGCTGTGTCACCTATACTTTCAGTAATTGCTTACAGGCTGACAAGTCATCTTTAAAAAAAGATTCACTATCTTTTCATCTATTACCTCCCCTATAGCAGGAAGTCAGATCTTAAAATCTCCTGTCTAGCTATGCTGTGTCAACTTCCTTGACAAGCTTCACCCCACAGTGTCCTCCAAAAATGTGGCACAAAGGTTGAACTTTCTGCCCGTCTGCTCGGAATCCATCCTCCCACCTGTACTTCCTTAGCAAGGCCTGGGGAGAGCAGTCGCAGAACTACAGAATCATTGGGGTTGGAAAAGGCCTGTCACTGATCCCTACCTTGTCACCAGCCCAGAGCACTTCCTTGGACACCTCCAGGGATGGGGACTCCACTGTGGGCAGTCCTTTCCGATGTCTGACAGCCTTTTCCATGAAGAAGTTCCTCCTGATATCCAACTCACAGCCTGAGGCCGTTCCCTCTCCTCCTGTCCCTGTTCCCTGGGAGCAGAGCCCGACCCCCCTGGCTGTCCCCTCCTGTCAGGAGTTGTGCAGAGCCACAAGGGCCCCCCTGAGCCTCCTTTTCTCCAGGCTGAGCCCCTTCCCAGCTCCCTCAGCCCCTCCTGGTGCTCCAGCCCCTTCCCCAGCTCTGTTCCCATCCCTGGACACTCTCCAGCCCCTCAAGGTCTCTCTGGCCACGAGGGCCCAGAACTGGACACTGCACTCGAGGTCCCCTAGCAGGGCCAGCACAGGGGACAGCCACTGCCCTGGGCCTGTGGTCACACCAGGGCTGGCACTTGGTCCACCTGGGCGCACCTGGGCTCATTTTTAAGTTCTGTCCCCAGCACCCCCAGGGCCTCTTCCAGCTTTCCAGCCACTCTTCCCCTCAGCCTGGAGCTGCAGGGGGTTGGGGTGACCCAAGGCCAGGACCCAGCACTTGTCCTTGTTGACCCTCATCCTTTGGCCTTGGCCCATGGGTCTCCTTGGCACATCAGCAGAACACCTACTTTGTCATTTGTGGTGGAAGTGCGATGATGGGTGCTCTACATGGAGTCAGAAGTAATCCTTCCTCCTTGTGTGGGAAGCCCTAAATTAAGAAATAACATTACAGTGATTTTCCAGGATGCTAGACAAAGTCATGTAGAAACAGGGTATTTGTTATTTCTGTTATACAATCACAAGATCAATCTAACCAAATAAAATGCTGTAATCTGATTTGATAGAAATGGAGGGTGACATTCATACAAAAAGCCTGAGTCATTACTTAGCTTATTCTCTACCCCTTACTCTTCTCCTAATAGATTGAAAGTTAATGACTGTGCTGGTGAGTCACACTTATTATTTTTAAAGTTGTTCATGTCTTTGATTTTTTAAGAAGAATTGGACAGCTTGATATAAACAACTTCCCTCTAATGATTTTTCTTACACTCGTGAGGACGTATTTTGGTGACGATATTTATATTGTGCTATGTTTACTCATTTTCAGGGCTTTTCCACTTAGTGAAACTGTCTGGAGTAAGCTTGTGCTCAGCATGGGAAAAATCTCATTATTCTTCTTATCTTTTGACGTATCCTGTACAAATGAATTGTCTGTAGGAATGTACTGAGAATGAAAATGTTCCAGTAATAATTTCTGTCCGTGTGTGTGTGTGTGTAGCTTCTTTTTGTGAGTTACTCTGTTATAGTTGGTCTTCCAAGACAGTAATCCCTTCTCCCCTTGAGTCTGTCACCTCAAGTGAGTATGAGCTGAGATCACAGAGGACTCTTGACTCAAGGACTGATCCAGCTATCCACTGATGGCTTGGTGCTGACGGTGTCTGAAACTGTGCCTAGCAATGAAACACCCTTGTCCTGACAGAGTTCACTTTTGGGTGAGAGTGAGATTTAGGCACTTAGGGAAAGGCTGGCTCTCCATGACAAGGCTGAGATTTATGGCACCGGGAGGAAGGGAAAGGCTGGCTGTCCATGACAGGGCCAGGCTAAACTGTGGCCTGTTTGCTGTGTAATTTGTAAACTTGGACATTGATCAGTAAAACAGTGAGAATCAGAGGGTCATGGAATGATTTGGGTTGGAAGGGACCTCAAAGCCCATCCAGTGCCACCCCTGCCATGGGCAGGGACACCTTCCACTAGCCCAGGTTGCTCCAAGCCCAGTCCAGCCTGGCCTTGGACACTTCCAGGGATCCAGGGGCAGCCACAGCTTCTCTGGGCACCCTGTGCCAGGGCCTGCCCACCCTCACAGGGAAGAATATCTTCTGTATGTCAAACCCTCAGTGAGTTTAAAGCCGTTCCCCCGTGTCGTGTCACGATTCCTGATGCAGAGTCCCCCTCTGGCTTCCTTGTAGGCCCCTTTACATCCTGAAAGGCTGCTGGAAGGTCTCCACACAGCCCTCTGTTCTCCAGTTAACTTAATCTCTTCTTTGATTGCCTATAATACGCAGTTGAACAGTATGGCCAGCTTAGTTAATGTTGGTGGTGCTGCCTGTGAGGTGCTCTTCCTTTAGGAAGGAATGCTGTCAGCCCTGGCAACAGCACAGTCACAGATGGTGTGACACCACCAGGTATCAGGGGAACAAAACAATCTCTGTTGGAGATAGCAGAGTGTCCTTGAAGATGGGTTTAGAGACACTGCTCCCCCCGCATCTGCCAAGGGTGGGGCTCACCAGCTCCAGCTGAAGTGCAGGACTTTGTGTGTGCTTGTGGTGCAGCCCTGAATTAGTTAGGATCAGCCTGGGGAAGGGGAGGCTGAGGGCAGAGCTCACTGGGGGTGCAGCTGCTCCTGAGGGGCTGCTCCAGTCTCTGCTCCCTGTGAGCAGGGACAGGACCCAGGGAATGGCTGCAGCTGGGCCAGAGGAAGGTTTTCCTGGATACCAGAAAAAGTTCTTTCCCAGAGGGTGCTGGCACTGCCCAGGCTCCCCAGGGAATGGGCATGGCCCCAAGGCTGCCAGAGCTCCAGAAGAGTTTGGACAGCGCTCCCAGGGATTGTTGGGGTGTTTGTGCAGGGCCAGGAGTCAGACTGGATGATCCTTGGGGGTTCCTTCCCACTCAGGACATTCGGTGATTCCATGAAGACTTTTTCATTAGGCTGTGTGGGATGGACAGCATGTAGGGGAAGTGTTAAGCAAGATAATTTGGGGATTACAGCTCTATTTGCTGCAGATGTTTGCAGTAAACATTCTTCAAGACTTTCTTCACGGCTCTTGAGCGTAATCAGGATTTCCTGGTAGTGCTGGATTTGGCTCCTCTGCCACACTATGGTTTTTAGATCTAGAAATCTCTTGGTGTGTTTTACCCAAACTCCATGGGTAATGTAGTGCAAGCTTCCAGAGGGTGTGGTGTAATTAACTGATTTGAATTAAATCCACTGTAAGGAATTAAGTATGCAAGTCACATAAACATACACTTTCTCTTGAGATGCCCTGCTGGCTCTGGGATGAGCATGGATAGCTGTCCCTCTGCCAGCCCTGGGCCCTGAGATGGCAGCAGGGCCTGTGCTCAGGTACCTGCCGGTGTTTATCACATCCCGAGAGACTCTGACTGGCACAGCCCGCCAGGAGCTGCCCTTTGGAGTAACACAGCTTGGGCAGGGCTGGGATGTGCAGTGCTGGTGCTCGGAGCCGTGTGGGACCCCAGGATCCCAGGCTTTGTGTGCGAGACCTCCCTGCCGCTGGCCCTGCTGTCCCTGCTGTCCCTGCCGAGAGCCCTGCCCTGCCTGCGCGGGTGTTGGGATGCAGTTGTGATGACGTGCTTGCATTTTTGTCCATCTGCACGATCCTTGCCTCAGCCAGCACGCGGGCAGATGGCGCTTGGGGACCCGTCCTGGCCCCGCAGCCAGAGGCTGTTGTCTGCAGCATCCGAACGCGCTTCCTGCAGATGTTGGAACAAATGAGGCGGGGGGTCGTAGGAGAGGCAGCATGATCTCATGTCTGAACCAGCTGAGGGATCATCTGGGGAACTGGAACTTTGCCTTTAGGATGCAGGACATTAACTCGAACCAGGCTTTTTGTCCTGGGCCTGACCTGTTCTCTTATTTCCCTAGACAGAGCAGTATCCTCGGCTTGGTTTTGTGTATCCTCTCAAAGTGAGCGTGGTTAGCTGGCTGTGCACTTAGGGGGAATGAGTGTTTCCTGATTTCACAAATTTCCTCTCCGTTATGGTGACTGGGTAGCTCCCGCTGTTCCCCTTCCTGGATTGCCTTCCAAGATGGCAGCAGTTTCCCAGAAATTATATAGCTGGGCACATTCACTGTAATTCTCCAATGCTGAAGTCTTTCTTATCCACACTTCCTCAGATAAAAATGAATAAATAAACCCAGGGTGATTCTTAGCCTCAAACTATTGTTAGGGCTGGCAGGAAAGGGTGGTCAGGCATGACCAGGGAAGTGATGGAATCGCTGTCTCTCGAAGCCTGTGGGATATGGTGCTTTGGGACATGGTTTAGTGATGGACCTGGCAGTGCTGGATTAATGGCTGGACTTGATGATCTTGGAGGGCTCATCCAGCCTTAATGATTCAGTGATTAAAGAAAGGACATTGTAATGTTCTAGTGATCATAGTGAAACTAAGTTTTTATTGTCATGCCTTCATGCTCAAGACCAAAGGTTTGGGAGTGACCTTTATCATCATTTAGGGCTTATCCTGCTGTTTCAGAATTGAGCATTAGGAATCATTCCCTTGAGACTAAACCCCAAATGGTGCTTCACTTCTTTTCACTTTGAAATTTCTGCTCATGGTTCAGGTCTGATGGTGGTCCAGCTGGATCTGAGAACTGATCCTGTCCAGCAGTTCCCAGGGATTTTTAGAGATGCAGAAAGGAATAACCTTTGGTACTTCGGTTGAAAACAGTTCTGACTTTGAAGGCCTCTGGTGGCCCCTGGTCTTCACAGAGTGCTCAGAAAGCAGTGGCTTATGGAGAGCCTGCTGAAGAGACATGAAGTCCTGGTTTGCAGTTTGCTTCTCCAAGCCTCTGGAACATCTCCAGACAGCTGGGGTTGGCTAGAAGGTTACATAGAGCTCCAGCTGGAATTCCCTTCCTGGATTTACAGAGGGCAGTATTGCTGCTCCTGCAGAGCTCACAATCATAACTAGGATTGTAATGCGTGGAAGCATGAATACTACAATATTTTTATGGGATAAATATAATTCCACTCTTCTTTTGTTAATCTGTAGAGCTGCTAGAAACACTGGGATGACTGGAATTTAAGACACTTGATTCCTGCTCTTACCCTGAAGTAGAGGAAATAAGCACAAGAAATTTCTCCAGCTCAGGCAAGTAAATACCTTTATCTCCATAGCTTATGTGGAATTAAGTTCTTGGTAAACAAATTAATTGTGGAAACCTTCCTAAAGAGAAGGAATTGATTTGCTCTGTAAAATGCAGTTTAAATGGAACAGATTAATTTTAATTACATCTTCTTTTTCCTTTATTAGTTAAAGGACCTTTCATACTGAACTCTGCTCTGAAAAAAGGGGAAGGCTCTCCTGTGTGGAATTGAAATATATACTTGGCAGTTGCCTTGAATAAACTAAGGCAAAAATGTCTATCATAGATCCTTATCAACACATTGTGGTAAGTAGCACTGAATCTTATAGATATACCATCTTCTCTGATATATATACACTGTCTTGTATAATGACTTCCCTGCTGGAAGTTACTCTAAATAAGCACATAACATTGGAGTTGTTACTATTTCCTTCAAGAAATGGTAGGCGTGTCTAGCTTTGTTCCTTACGGTGCAGTTTTGGGAGGATGCAGAGGGTTGTACTCTTTTCCTTTTCATTAATATGAATGGAGGGACAAGTTTGGGATATTTAGATCTTAAACTGATGTATAACACTAATGTTGGTCAAAGAGAACCCTCACAATATATCATGCAAACTCTGGGTGAGATGATCTGTGCCACTCAGCAGCACACTGTGCCCCTGCTCCCTTCTTCTTGCTGTATTCCAGTGTTCCTGCTGCATCCTTGTCCCAGCTGTCACACCTTTGGGATGGCAGTGAGCTAATGGATCCTGCTGAATGAGCAAAAAACTAGTTCAATACAAAAATAGACAAAAATTTCTTAGGGAGAAATCCTTTCCTGTGAGGGTAGTGAGGCCCTGGCACAGGGCAGTGGCTGCCCCTGGATCCCTGGAAGTGTCCCAGGCCAGGCTGGATGGGGCTTGGAGCAACTCAGGACAGTGGAAGGTGTCCCTGCCCATGGCAGGGGTAGGACTGGATGGGCTTTAAGGTCCCTCCCAACCCAAACCATTCTGGGATTCCATGGAAGGGTTAGAAAATCCATTCTGTGCTCTTGGAGCTGGCCCAAGGGGAGGGTGAGCTCAGCCTGTGGAAGTGTAGAAGTAGGAGCAAGGGAGGGAGGAGGGGAATGGGAGCAGGGCTGCCCTCAGTGGCTCAGCAGCCTCTGAACACAGCTGTGCTGGAAGTGACTTTCCAAAGCAAACACTGGAATGGCAATTCCTGCCCAAGCCAAAATCTAGAGCCACACAGAGTGTGTTCCTATCAGGGGCTTCTCCTAACAGCTACAGGCTGGCAGCAGCAACAGTGAGGTGTCCCCAGAGATAGCTGCCACACACTTGTCACAGTGTTTTACTTTTTACATGGCTAAAAATACTCCCTGTGCTTCCTACAAGTGATCTCTTATCAACCCTGTGGTTTGTGCCCCATGCACTCACATCCTCCACACCAGTGTGCAGCCAGCAGATGTCAAACTGGCTTTTAGTCCCTGCCCAGTCCTGCGAACTGCTGGGAGGCAGGGCAAACCTCAGGGTGATGTCTGTGTTAAAACAATACTGACTTAATTCCTTTCAGCATCAGTGCCCTCTCCTGGATGGATTGCTTGGAATGATCTGTACCTTTATGGGAGAGGTCTCTGAGGCACTCGGTTATATTGTATTAAATCACTCACATAAAAGGACTATTTGATACCAATAATCAACAAAACGGAGCTGTCTTACATATATCATACAATAAATAAAAAGTGTGTATAGTAAATGTAGTTACAGCTCCCTGGGAATGCTGAACTAATTGCTGTGAGAATGTTGCTAATTCCAGAATCAACACTGTTTGTGCAAGAGCTGATCCTTTAATTGCTTGGGAAATGAATGGAAATCTTTGAAGTTTTTTAATTTGAAAACTGAAATCCTGTGGAAAGCTTTACTGAAATTTTGAGCAGTCATGGGCAGCAGGCTCACATCAATGCAAAAATCTTGGATTTAAATGATATTTGGCATTAAATTACTCAAAAGGATTTTGCATATTCCAGAAGTCCTTGTGCTGACTGTTGTGTGTTTTCTGTTCTTTTTTTTTTTTCTGATTTTACGAAAGACTCTGAGGTATAAATTAAGATGTTAAGAAAGCTGCTGCAGGTGCAGACAGAGCTGACTATTCCAAAAATGCAAAGAATTAATGTGTGTAATACATCTTCATTTACTTTGATATGGAGGATAAATATTATAACAATGGAAAAAAGCACTTCAAGATAGGATTTGTGTGTGAGCACAAAAGTTTGTCTTAATTGTAATACCCTGTGAAAGAAGAGCATGAACTCCATGAAAATCAATTACTTAAGTAAACAGGCAAATATTTTCGTTTGTCCAGCTCCACTGTTAGCTCGAGTGTCCTTAACATGAAGGCAGTAAACCCATTTAATACCTGTGCAGTCTGCCTGGTTGCCTGGCACACAGAATGCCAGTCTCCTGGTGGAGCTGTGCTCCGTGACTCAGCATTCTGGAATATGACAAATGTGATTTTGAGCCCATGCAAATCCCTGCCTCGCTGGGCACGTCCGGAAGGGCGGCGGGCAAAACCTGCCCGTGTTCCGGGAGATCCTGGGGCTGTGGGCCAGCTCCTGGTGCTGGTTGTGTGCTCACAAATGCAGGGATGTCTAAAAAAGAGCAAAGCAGATAAGTGGGGAAGTTTTACTGAGGGGAAGGAAAGCACTCAAAGGTGAGAGAGGAACAAATGAGAGCTGAGGTGTGAAAATGGGAGATGCTGAGCCGTGGCTGTGCATCATGGAAAATGCTGAGGATTGAACAGTGAACATTGTCCACCCGAGTTTCCATAACTCAGAAAACCCATATTCAAATAGAGCATGGTGAAAACTTTGATGTTTTCCCCTTTCCTCTCTAAATTTATGGAGAAAGAGGAAGTGAAATGAAATATATGGAAAGCAGGTCACTTTGGATAGTGCATTTTAGTTTTTTAAATCCATGGAATCCCAGAATGGGTTGAGTTGGATGGGACCTTAAAGCCCATCCTACCTCACTGCCATGGACAGGGACACCTTGCACTGGAGTTAATTGTGAGCTTTTGAAATTTGTAACCTGTCCTAGATTTTTAAAGGAATGTAGATGTTGCTCCTCTCAGTGTTGCAACGTTTAAGTGACTTATTTACCATCATCTGTTTTTCAGAAGTACCTGAGGTATTTGTACAGATTTTTATCAAGACTTAAGGTGAACATCAGTCACTTGAGAAAATGCAGCTTAGTCATCTAAACTAGCAAGGGCTGGATTTGTAAAGGCATTCAGAGTCAATACATTTCTCATTGTGTCTTCAGGGGCCTTCACCAGAACTCCTTCTGAAAAACTACTAATAAAAATGCTTCTGAAATATGGACATTTAGGCCTTTTGATCTCCTTAGAAACTGGATCCTAAGTGGAAAATTGCCCTAATTTCCGCTTGCACTTTATTTTCATGAAAAACATTTATTTTGGTGTAAGAAGAGATCTAGACTTTCGAGCTTCCTGTGTGTATCTGTGTATTTTTTTTTTTTTACTAAGAGGGAGATTGTTTATTTCAGTAGTGGCAAGTTTCTTCCAAGCGTATGACTATGGCCAGATATTAATAACTGTGTGTAATTGTAATCCTCAGTGTGTTGTTTTGGGTGAGGCACAGGGAAAGAAGATAACTGTTTTCTGTTTTGCCAGGCCTCTGTGTTCTCACATGCCTTTCAGAGGATCCCAGTCTGAACCCAGACTTAATTCTGGCAGTACAACAGCTGGAATGATGGGGGTTGCTGCTTAAGTCAATAAAAAGCAATTTTGGTGAAAGCATTAGTAGAACAGTTATGAACTTGTAGTAGAAATAGTGGTGATCTCTGTGCTGCTGGGAGGAGAACAAACTGGTAAGTGGTGGCTTGGCCTTGCTCTGATGGTAGGCATGAATTTAGGCATATAAGTTTCGGCATATGTGCGATGCAAGCAAATTCTTTTACAGAGTGCTTGTTGTCAGGGAGTATCGTGGAGTATCCCCCTTTTCCAGCCAGAGCTGTGGGACATCAGAATTGCACATGAATCTCACCTAGCAGCTGAGAACTAAACCCAGCACGCCCATGTCCCGTCCTTGTCACTTTATTATAAGTCCTCTTCACTGTTAAATGCTCAGTGATCTCTGACTTGTGGTCTCCAGCGAGGACAAGCTCTTTCTTGACAGCTGAGAAAAAGGAGGAGGGTGGCGTGTTTGCACTTTGGGCTGTTTCTTTTAATTACAAGGTTGGATATGACAAAGGAAATGCTTCAGTCTGTATGAGGAAACTGAGGCCACTTGTGAAACCAACTTCATCAATCTGACATACTTGGGAGATAATATAATAGGGAGATAATAAAGCAGCTTTGAACATTTTCAGACAGCAAACTGGAAATAGGGGGCAGCGAGATCCTGTGGTTTCTGGAGAGTCATAGCTTGTAAAAGTTCTTGGGACAGGGTAAATGACAGAGCTGGGGGGACTTCACACAGTTGTGTGCCCAGCCCTTCCCAGACACCCATGAAAATCCCCATTTACCCTGCTATGGAGGAAAATTCTGGACTTCTTTTTGCCCTGTGGCAGAGGCAGAAATTTGTTCAGGGAGAAGTCACATGAAGCTGCAGTGCTGAAGGTGATGGATGTCACTCAGTCATTGGGATGTCTTCCTGTCACATGGAAGGCTGTGAAATAGGTGTTGCTCCTTAGGAACTCTGGGTTCCCACAGCTGAACCCTCTCTGCTGGTCTGATGCTTTCGAGGTGAGAAATCCCACTGGGAGTATTGGGAAGAGTCTGAATTCCCCTTTCCCTGTGGGTGCTGAACCACTTGCTGTGCCACGAGGGTTTCAGCGTGGCACACCTGGCACTGCCAGTTTCCCCCTGCCTGTTCATTTGGTCTGGGATCCAGATAACTCCTGTGGCTGCCAGGGGAAAATCCCAGAGCCAGGCAGACGTCCTGGCCGGAGCCTGCAGGAGCTGGCATGGCGTGGGGGTGATTCCAGCCAGATAAAGCTGATAAACTCGGTGTCTGGGTCAGGCATGGCTGCAGTGCAGTCACCCCTGCATTGTTGTGGGTGTTTTCTCCTGGAGCCTTTGCCACGGGGATGTGGCAGTGCCTTTGCACACCTCAGGCTGCTGCAGGAGTTGTGGTGGTGTCACTGGAGGTGCTTTTTAATGACTCCTCACTCAAATGCCACTTAAGCACTCACAAGTCACTTTGCTGTCTATAGAAGATTAGTTTTGGCTTTCCTTTTTTTTTTTTTTTTTTTTTGAGAAAATGGTATGTAACCTATAAGGTGTTAACTTTTTTTCTCTATTCATATGAGAGGGATCCAGTTTGGCTCAGGTCTCTGAGCTGTAGGCAAAAAATAAGGAGGCTTGGCTGAAACAACCAATTCTGAAAAAAAATATTAAGTATCCAGATGAAAAAATAGCAGGAAGGCACCAGACAGAGCCTGAACAAGCATGTCCCATAGCAAGGGTATTGTCTATGATTTTAAATGAATTTCAGTGAATTTCCTGATGGTGGCCTTCTCCCTGGTTGTTTTGGTCCCAGACTGATGGGCTGTGTTTATTTTAATGTACTTCACAAGGTCAGTAGGTGGTTAGGAAAAGATAGAAAATATACAATTGTAGGAGACCTGATCCTGGCTTTAATACCTCACATTTCCTCCCAGTCTGTGTGTCCCTGTGAAGGCAGTATTGGCTGCCCTGCAGTCTGCACTGGTGGTTCTCAGTGGTACCCAGCAGCTTGGTCAAACTCAGGGCCATGTAGATAAAGCAACAGTTCAGCTGAGTTGGTGACCTCTTTTTATTAAGGCTTTTGCTTTTTGTTTCTTAATTTCACATCTTTTCCTACTTCCCTGGTTTGTTGAGGACACACGTGCTCCTAGGCAGGCAGCTCCTGCTGTGTGTTTGGGCTTTGCAGGAAACGGGAACCTCCAGAAAGTGCTGGAAGGTGCTGGTGACTGTTTGCACAGCTTGACTTTGCACCTTCCTTACATTGTCTTGAGGCTGCTTTCACACTGAATATTGATGTGTACTAGAAAGTACAGCACTAACTCTACCCCTTGCATGTGCAGCGTGCATTATCTGCTCCAGAACACAGACTTTGAAGTAATTCCTGTCATTCTTTTTAGCAGGGGAAGGCAATTACCAAGACAAGCTGTAAAATAGCCCGTTCTTATTTTTCCCTACTCAGTGGTTGCTGCCTGACTAAATGCCTGGGAGCAGGTTCTGTGGTGAGGGGGAGTGTTGTTGGTTGAGATTAGTAGGTGTGGCTGCAGGAAAATCCAGCAGCCCCAGTGCAGGTACCTCTTGGTAAAGCTCCAGGCTGCAGTTCAGCTTTAGGATGCTCTATCCAGTATGAGTTTCCCTTACGTTTTGACTGGATGATTTCTCTTTCTCTCTGTTTCTGGACAACATGAAACCTTATTTTGATTGATGGGTTTTGGGTTTTTTTTGGTTCTGGAGCTTAATCACCTCTCACTCTCTGACTTTCAGGTGGAACACCAGTACTCACACATATTCACTGTGACAGTAAGGAAAGCCACAAATGTCACCAAAGGAGCCATTGGTGACATGCGTGAGTATCTCTCTATTTTGCCTTTCTTCTATGAGCCTGTTGCCGTGGCCAGGGGCATTTGGTGACTCATTGTGTATTAGATGGTTGTTAGTGGGCTGCTGGTGGGTTTCTGTCTGTCTGAAAGCCAGGGCAGTGTCCCCGTGTCACTGCTCACTCTCACTCAGGGAGCAGATCTGCCGCTCCTTCTTTCCATTGATCCAGAAGGGCTGAGTGAGTTGTAAACGATTTGCCTACAAGCCAGCAACACCTACAATTAGCTTTTTGGCTCAGTCATTAGTGCTGTGTGAGTGCAGTGAAACTGGAAATTGCTGCCACCTCACAGGGCTGTGGTTTGGTGGGGGAAAGAAAAAGCCCAGAGCTCTGCTGAGTCAGTGCAGAAAGAAGAAAAAATGTAAGGCCATTAAAAAAAACCCACCCAAATGGGCCAGCAGATCTTGTGGTGGGGAGATGGATGACACCAGCACTTCTTCCTCTTTCTGGGAGGCTGCTGAGCCTCTGGACTTTGCAGCTGAACAGGAAACCACTAGGAAGAACAGCTCTGCTCTGCTCTTAAGGAGGGAAGAGGGAGAGAATATTGGCTGAATCTGCAAAAAGAATATTTCTTCTTCCTTAGGTCTGTCTGCTTTGCTGCCAGGCCATCTCTCTCTTTTCCCAGTGCTCCCCAAGGCTTGCAGGCTGGGGCAGGGAGGGTGAGTGTGACCCTTGGCTCCTGCTCTCCCATCAAGATTGGACATAAAAGTGTTTCCCAACTCCTGGAAACTACTTTTGGCTCAAACTACAGCAGCTGCTCTGACCCACAGCTTTGCTTCAGGGGGTTTTCATAATTGAAGTCGACTGCTGATGCTGAAATTGCAGGAGGGTTGCTTGAGAGGGAGACATTCAACAGCCACAGTAGAAGGGAAGAGAGGGGAGCCCTGGCAAAGGGGAAAAGAGGGAATTGGGAGTGTGTCATGCCCTGTGGGGTGAAGGGAAGGAGCACACAGAGAAGATGCAGTGGTGTGTGTATGTGTGTACACAGATATATACAGTTTCATATGTGTGGATAAGAAGACCTTGGGAAAAGTGCTGGAGGAGTGGAACAAGGAGCCCATGAGTTGGTGTGTGTAAATGGAAAGACACAGGTTCTGGGATACAGGTGTCTGTCATGAGACAGTGTGGGCAACCTGGGCAGGGAAAAAAGGGAGGTTGAAGTGGGGACCCCCTGATAAGATATTAAAGGGAGTATGGAAAGGGTGATGGAAGCCACAGGATCATGGCAACTTTGTGCCTCAGAGCACACATGGCCCCATAGTATAAACTTCAAATATTATCCATCAATAGAATTGTATTTTTTTTCTAGAAAAAATTCCTCTTATCTTAGTAAGTCATCAAAATCAAGAAGCTGGTCAGGAAGAACATTTTATTTTGATAAAACCTACCAGAGTGATGCTGTAGGGCCCCTGAAACCTGCTTGGCTTCTTGTCTGAGGCAACTGGCAGAGCTCAGTGGCCTGGGGCATCTCTGGGTGAGCTTCCAAGGACCCAGGGCTGGTCCTTGGGGTCCTGGCAAATCTCCCAAAGGGAAAAAAACAGATTGTTGTTTCTTTTTTTTATTTTGGGAAAATTAAAAGTGTTTTTATTCCCTGTCATGGGAGCCTGGCAGCTACTTGATGAAATANATAAAATTAGTTTTATTTGATTTGCCAAAAATGAAACTTGTTGAAGGAATTGCTGAACTTTTCCATCAGTTTTTTTGTCTCAAGGACAGGAAGATGGCTGTGCCAGACCGTGTGTGACCCCTCTTTGGGATGGGTGCCTGAATTTCACTCCCTCATGGACACTCCCAAGCTGTTGACTCTTCTGGGGGGTTGCCCTTAATTTTTTCTGTTGTTTTTGCTCCAGGTTATGAACCAGAAGTGCTCTGGGAACAAGAGAGTTAATTTTACATTGTGGGGTGATGGAGGCCTGGGGCAACATGAGGGATTTTGTTTGTTCTGCTGTTCTTTTTTTCCATATCAGCCTTCCCAAGACTTTTTGGAACAGCTCTGAGAGATCTAAGTTTATGAAATCTGCTGAAGTGCTTTGTGTGATGTTTTTCATCCAGAGGCTCTGAACTCTACCTGTGTTCAAGGAGTTTTAGCTGGCAGGTCTGGTGTGTGTGGTGCCCCACACAATGAGTGGCATGGAGGCACTGACTCCTCTGGCATGCCCATCCATACCTCTGTCTCCTCAAGCCCAGGCTGGGCAGATAACCAGTATTTCTAGAAAGTTTTCCAAGATTTCTTGAGCTCTCAGTCAATGGGCGGTGTAAATGGTTGTGTCATCCTCAGGCCATTTTGTCATTCTGTGAATCCGTGTATGGGATTGATAAATGAGATTTCCTGTAAGAGCTCATCACCCAGGATGGTGGGGAGGGGGCAAAAGAGGATTGGGGGCAGACCCTTTCTTTCCCAGTTCATTCAAGTCCCTTCTTATTTCAGCTGTCTGCCCATTTACTGTTGCCTCTATAGAAGTCCTTCCTTCACTGGTGGCACTTGTTTCAGTTTTGGTGTCCCTGTCTGGGTGACTCCCACACCCTGGATTCCTTCCTGTCAACATCCAGGTGATGCAGCTGTAGCTTTACAGAGGTTTCAGTCCTGGTTTGGAGCTGCTGCTCTGGTCGGTGTGCTCAGCTCCTTTCCAGGCTGGGAGGTTTGTGAGCTGACTAAGTGCAGCAGATGGCTGCTGGGTGACCTTGGCTGGCTGCTGTCACTCCCTCTGTCAACAGGACAGGGAGAGAACATAACAGAAGGGTCACATGAGGACAGGGACAGCTCTCACCTCTTACCCACATAGGCAAACGGGCTCAGTTGGAGAAAATGACTGTAATTTATTGCCAGTTAATTTTGGCAGAGTAGGACAGTCAGGAATAAAGCTAAACCCACCTCCTGCTGTACCCCTTTCCTTCTTTCCTGCTGCATCCCTCTGCCAGCTGTCATTGGGATTGGAGTCAGCCAATGGACCCTGCTGAATTGGCAGTTAAATAAAAAAGAAGACAAAAAATATATTAGGAAGGAATTGTTCCCTGTGAGGATGGTGAGGCCCTGGCACAGAGAAGCTGTGGCTGCCCCTGGATGCCTGGAAGTGTCCAAGACCAGGTTGGATGGGGCTGGCAGTAACCTGGGATAGTGCAAGGTGTCCCTGCCCATGGCTGGGAGAGATTTACAGCCCCTTTCAGCCCAAACCATTCTAGGACTCTGTGCCCCTGCTGCCCAAAACCTGCTACATAAAGCTGTTACAAGGTGGAAAATCAGAAAACCTGCATGGCTTTGGTGAGGATTTCATTATCTTAATTGCTTAGCTTGCTGCTGACTGCAGACCTTGTAAAATCACTTATCTGACTGGACCTCTTGAAAAAGACCTTGCCTCTGGCCCAGTGAGTTCTTGTACAGTAGATGTGTAATTTTGAGTCTACTCAGATGCCACCCAAGCTGTAGAGCCTTTCCTTGCTTCCATGACAGTACAAGAAATTGTAGGAAAAAACCCCAGAGTCCCAAACTGCAGCATTGTGGAAGAGAAATGCTTGCAAACTGGGTCTCCTTTCCATAGCATCTCTCTCCTGGACTTTCAAGGATCTTGGTGGAAAACTGGGTCAGAGGAAGCATTGTAAAACTTGTCTTCTATCTTTAAACGTGTATTTAAGTGTACTGGCTTTCACAACAAATGGTGGTATCTACAAAGGAAACCAGTTGAGTGACTCTGCTCTTAACGATCACTCACCTTGCTTAATCCTCTTTGGGAGTTGCAGCTTTTCCTTGCTTCATCTTCTTTTGATGCCGTGGTAATGAGCGCTGTCATTCCGGGGATTTTTCGGAAAAAAGATTCTTAAAGATTTCCTAAAGATTCTTTTAAGATTTCTTAAAAACATTTAAAGTTGGATAGCTGGCAGCGCTGGTACTCAGCTTCTCTCTCAGTTGCTGCCCTCCCTGCTGGAATCAAAGATGCATTTCCACTGCAGTTCAGCTGCTCAGATAAACAAATGCTGAGAGCAGTGCAGTCACCAGAGCTCAGCTCTGGTTGCAGAACTTGCCCAGAACTTGCTGGGAAGCAGCTCCTGGATGGCTCTTGGCGTGGCCAGCCCACGTCACTGCAGCCAGCTGTGGCCATCCCCCTGAGTTCAGGAGATGCCCTTCCTCATGGCTTCCTGCATCTCCAGAGGAAACAGGGATGGGAGCACACCTTTACCTGTCTGGCTCTGGGAATGAGGAAGGGATGTCCAGCATGCTCTGCTTATCCCTCACACTCCTGTGCCCTGGGGCTGCTCCCCATGAGCCAGAGCTCTGGGAGTTGAAGCTGGCTTGGTTAAACCCAAGTCATGGCAGTCCAGGCAGGTGTGAGCAGGGTTTTAAACCTGGCCTAGCTGAAAGGAAAGAACTGGAGATTTGCCTGCTTGTATTATGGTTTGTGCTACAGCAGCTCATTCAGGACTCATCCAGCTGTTCTCTGGACAAACAGCTGGCCAGTCCTGCACCCTGAGTTAGCTACAGTGCACTTACCTGTTGGAGTGCCATCAGATAAGGCTCTTCCTGCAAGGCCCTGGAGCAGGTCCTGATTTTTGCAAGGGGAAAACAAGCTAAACTGCTCCCCTTTTCCAGCCTGACAGCCTGGGAAAAGTAGGTCAGATTTGGCCAGTCTTTCACATCCTACAAGCTGTATGTGCAAGTTTTCATGTGGCTGAAATGTGGATCCATGAAAGATGGATAAAAGAAAAAAATCTTAAATGAGCAGTGCTGCTATCAACTGCTCAAGATGTCTACTGCAGATCTCAGTCTAACACTGAGGCAGCCAAATGCTAGATTCCAGTTTCCTTGGCACACCCAGTATCCTTTCCCTTTTGCAGGGATATCCAGTGCAGGGAGGTGGAAGTCATGTTGGAAACAGTGTGTTCCACAGTGAAACTGATCCAGATAATGCTGCTCTTCCCAGCTGCAAAAATATCATTTTGATGGGAAATTCTGTCTGTGAGTGCTTGCCATGGAGTTACTGAGGGGGACCTGCCTCTGTGAGAGGTTGGTGAAAACTCGTTCCCATCCTAGAGGAAGCTCTCCCATGACTCCATTATTGGTGACATGGAGCAGTGCTGGCTCAGGCCTGGGATCCACCTTGTGTGGCTGGAGAACCCCCTGTCCCTGCTCCAGCCCCTGCCAGGCTGTCACCAGCTCCAGCCAGGGGCTGTGGGTGGATCTCTCCATCCCCCCTGGATCCCCAGGGGTTGTGGGTGGATCTCTGCATCCCCCCTGGATCCCCAGGGGCTGTGGGTGGATCTCTGCATCCCCCATGGATCTCCAGGGGCTGTGGGTGGATCTCTGCATCCCCCATGGATCCCCAGGGGCTGTGGGTGGATCTCTGCATCCCCCATGGATCCCCAGGGGCTGTGGGTGGATCTCTGCATCCCCCCTGTATCCCCAGGGGCTGCAGGGGCACAGCTGCCTCACCATGGTCTCACCAGGGCCTGCAGAGGAATCTCAGCTCTGGCCCCTGGAGCATCTCCTGCCCCTCCTTCTCACTGACCTTGGTGTCTCCAGGTTGTTTCCTGCACATGTTCTCACCTCCTCCTCCTCTTCTCTGACTAGGAGGAAAAAGCCATTGACTTTGTTTTGATTTTCTTCCTAAATGCATCATCCCAGAGGCCTTACCAGCCTCTCTCAGAGCCCAGGTTTGGCCAGCAGCATGTCCAGCTTCAGAGCCATCAGAGATTGGCTCTGCTGGACATGGTGGAAGCTTCCAGCAGCTTCTCACAGGAGCCATCTTTGTGACACCCCTGCTACCAAAAACCAGCCTGTGCAAAACCATCTCAGAGAGTGAGATATTTCACTGGTTTAACAGTGAGAACTAGGCATTTTAATTCATTAAAAAAAACCCTGAGCCCCTTAGACTCTGGCACACTACTAGAAAAATGTTATTTTGTTTAATGCTTCAGTCACTTTCTAGTGTGTATATGTGCAAAGGGGCTTTTACAGATAACCTAGAAAAGGTTTCTTTGCTCTTGGCACTTTCACAAATGTGGTTTGACCAAAAGCTGGCTTGTTTGGGGTTTTTTTTGCCCTTTCAAGGCTGTATCAGTGGAAGCAATGCTGTCCTGCACCAGTGAACTGGGTGATAGTGCAGTGCCTGTGCTGGGAGCTGGTTCTTCCTTCCACTGAAGTAACACCAGAGATGAAAAGCACTGTCATAAAAGGCACAAGTAATTTTTAATGAAGGTGTTACCTAATGCCAGGATTTCTCATAGCATAGCTGCTGCTTCAGAGCTGCCTTACTTCCCTTGGAGTCACCTTCCGCTCACGAAATCCGGCACTGCATCACCCCTTTGCAAAATCCCCAAAGCCACCAGCCCTGGCATTCCCTCTGGTGCCTTAAACACAAGCAGCAGGGAGCACTCCTGGGGCTTTCAGGTTGCTGTGGCCTTCTGGCAGGTCTCCTGGCATCTGCATTACTGCTAGACTCTGGATTTGTCTGGAGCATCTCAAGCATCTGTTCCACGGCTGGAGGGACAGTTACTGATAAGTACAGTTTTTAAGCATTCCCTTCTTAAAAACTGAAAAATCACATGGAACTGGGAAAGCCCATGAATTTAAAATGCATTACTTTTTCTCCTGACCATGGCAGAGACACGAACTCATATTTCCGTGCCACTGTGAGGTCCCATAAAATCCACAATTTAAATAGAAATTCTGTTGTTATTTAGCTTCCTTCCCCTTTAAGGAGAGAGAGGTCATCCAGTACTTCTCATTATTGGCTTGACCTCAGCCAGGCTGCTCAGCTGCATGTGCTAAACCAGTTGTACTGTGGTGCAGCAAGCCAAAAAAAATGGTGGGAAATGCACAAAGATGGTCATTTGGGACTTAGTAAGTTTTTATCAATGGGATTGCACTTAATGGTGGATAAATTAAGGGTTATTGCTGCTTTTTATTTTGAGATAGATATGTGTCTATCTCAGTATTATATTTGAACAGGCTTTCTATAGTTTCTTTATGGTAATTATGCTGTTGAAGTAATTGAAATTGGAATGACTGAAATATAAATCATATATCTGAAATGTTAATCATATGAATATGGAGGCCTGATGACAGCCATCTCACCAGACTAACACCATAAGATCAAATGGTTTCCAGTCATTGCAGAGAAATTTACAGGTTTCCCTAATAGCCAGATTGCTAAAAGCATTACTCACTTTTCACTGTGAAAATGTTTGACCCTAATTACTGTCCACTGTGTTTCACTTGGTGATTCATAATGTAATTTAAAGGGAGAATCCTATAGCCATGACTTAAATCAGATGAGGAAAAGTCAGTGAATCCTTACTTTCTACCTCTCAGCCATTCCCAAGGCAGCAGTTTAAAACCAGCAGTGGGGATGCTGACTCTGCTCTTGTTTTTGGATGTGTGTCTTCAGCCCTGGAGCTTTGGGTGGGGGGTGTAAATCTGAATTATCACCAACATTTTGTTAATTACCCGAGACTTCATCTGCCTCCAAGCTGCTAATTGCAGGACCCTCGCCGGCATCAGTGCTGAAAGCCTTAATTGTGTTTTTTGCTGTGCAGGTGGGGTTTGAGATACCTGTGCTTAGTGGTTGGTTCAGGCTGCCTTGTTTCTGAGAAATGGTGATGGAGCAGCAGCCTTGCACAAGGAACAGCCTTAGGGCTGAGCTGCACAGAAACTCTGCTTTCCTCAGAAGTGTCCTGGGAACAAGTGCAAATTCCCCCAGGTGGCTGCTGCTGAGGATCTCGGGCAGCTGCTGCAACAAAAGACCAGTTCCCCAACAGTGCTGCCCCTACAGAAAATCCTTAAGGCTGGAAAAGACCTTTAGGGCCATCAGGTCCAGACAGAGATAATCCTCAGACATAGATAATTCTCTTGTCATGATCCAGTGTCAGCTTTTGTCCCATACATGGTAACGATTCTTCCTTTTAAAATCAGAATATAGATGGCAGCCTTCCTGTGCCTAAAGGGGCTCCAGGAGAACTGGAGAGGGACTTGGGACAAGGGCTTGGAGGGACAGGACACAGGGAATGGCTTCCCACTGCCAGAGGGCAGGGATAGATGAGATATTGGGAAGGAATTGTTCCCTGAGAGGGTGGGCAGGCCCTGGCACAGGGTGCCCAGAGAAGCTGTGGCTGCCCCTGGATCCCTGGAAGTGCCCAAGGCCAGGCTGGACGGGGCTTGGAGCACCCTGGGCTAGTGGAAGGTGTCCCTGCCCATGGCAGGGGTGGCACTGGATGGGCTTTGAGGTCCCTTCCAACCCAAACCATTTAGGGGTTCTGTGGTGGCAGTGGTGCTCAAGCTGTTTTTAGTTACGTTTTCAGCTTAGTTTTTTTTAACATTACCTGGCTAATCAATTAGCAGAAGCCCAGGCAGGAATAAAAACCCATGCTGAGAGTGCAAGCTGGCTGTTTCATGTACATTTGATAACTTCAATGTTTTGAAATACATTAAGTGAATACTTCTGTGTTACTTGCCAGCTTGCTGGTAGTTTTTGGTCCCCATCCAAGGAATGAGATTTTGATTAATATAATATATCTTAAAGAAGTATTTAGTATTGCTTATAGCAGTATCTTAATCAGAGCAAGCAGTCTTCTATATATTTTCTCTTCATATAAAGAAGGAAGTTAAAAAATAATAGATTTTCATTTTCTTAACTGAAAATAGCTCCAAAGAAACTTTCAAACATGAAAGGGCAGGTGATTAAATCTTTGCCTTGGGTTAAAAAGCTAATAAAGAGATGGAGTGAGGTGACTTGGCAATACTGAACTACCAAGACTGACTTTTCCAAGTTTAGTTGATCCATGCCTTGGGTTTAGTTTCTGTTTCAACGCTTAGCAGGGTTTGCCTGATTAAAACTTAGTAATGGATCTGCATGTCAGAGGTCTGGGGTTTCTACATGCTTTTGGGTTTTAAATATGGATAGGAAACCATTTGCTGTTTGTGTTGATAAGAAAAATTAGGTTTTTGTAACGGAGTTGGGACTGATCACAGCATGATCTGAGTGGAGAGGGAGGCATTGATGTTTTGCCCAGAACTCTGCTCAGCCATCAGGGTTTTATCTAAAATCCAGGTTTTTGTAGGCAACTTCAGTCTCTTGGCAGAGCAAGCCTGGCTGTTCATTGCCAAAGTCGTGCTGGATATCAAGACTTAGCAAGACCTTGTCACTTCATGGATTCTTAGTTTCAAAGAGCCTTGTTTCTCTTGGTTCTTTTCTTTGTGGCAGAGCTTCGTGTAGTAGTTGAAAGGGATGGAAAAGTTGGCAAGTTGGAACATCTGCTGGTGAGGAAAGACTTGGGGCTTGATCCCCCAGTTCCCCTGCCCGTACGAAGAGACAAGATCAGACATAATTCCTCAGGAGCTAATAAAGGTTGCTATTTAAAGGCTTTCCACACTCATCCCCAGCTTTAAATAGCTACTTGCTCATTACTCAAGGAGCACTGAGACCACCTCAATGTAGCAATTAGCTGAGCCTCACAGCTATGGAGCGCATTGGAAAACTCCTTGAGGAGTTGGATTAGGATAACACTGAACAGGATTTCCCTGGGGACACATTCAGAACCTCCTGAGTGGTTTCCAAAAGCCTTTTTTTTTGATTGTTTGGTCAGGGTTTTTTCCCCACAAGACGTTTGATTTGAGTTGAAATTATCCAACTTCTTTGTTTTTCTCTTTTCCTTCTTCTCCCAGCAGGAGGGAGAAGTGATTCTGGGCCACAGGAATCTCATGGATAAGGTCTTACTGAACTCTCAGAGTATCTAAAATTTGCCTTTATTGAAAAAAGGTATCTTTAGACTGAAAATGTGTACAAGGAGGAATGTTTGGACTTGTTTTTCCTCGTGATAGGATTTAATCTGGGCACTGCCCACGTTCCCCAGGGAATGGGCACGGCCCCAAGGCTGCCAAAGCTCCAGGAGGGTTTGGGTAATGCTCCCAGGGATGCACAGGGTGGGATTGTTGGGGTGTCTGTGCAGGGCCTGGAGCTGGGCTGATGATCCTGGTGGGTCCTTTCCAGCTCAGGATATTCTGTGATTCCACGTTTCAGTGTTGGAAAGACGTGGGTGTTTTACCGCAGCACAGCAGGAGGCTTTTTGTGACCCACCACAACCACAGAAATCACTTTCCCTGCTCTCCTGGGAAGCATCTGAGCCCTGGCCCCATTTGACACAAAAAAAAAAAAAAAAGCCCTCATTGTACAGAAAACCCCTGCATGCTTTAACTTGTTAGAAAGTGCATTTTTAGGGCATTCTGTGCTCTCAGGAATGGCTATTTTTAGACACATCTGATGGGATTTGCCAATGTTTCCTTTTCTCCCCCTGGTAATTCCTATCAGCTGCAGCTCCATATCTCTGTTTCCAGTCAGGGTTCTGCTGTGTAAATAAGGTTTCCTAATCCTGTGGTGACTCCCAGCACTGTGGTGGTGCAGTGTTTCAGGACTCGGTGTTCTTTATGCTGTGTGCAGCACTGCAGTGCTCTGATTTCCTCCAGCACTCCCAGACCAGCAAAGGTGAAAGAGGATCCAAACCCCACAGCAAGCTGCTTGTTTTCATTGATTTGTGGGATGCTTGCTGCTGTGACACGAGCCAAAGCCATTAAAGGCTAGAAAGAGAGGAAGAAGTAAAAGCTTTTGAAAACAGCACTGCCTGGCAGTTGTTTGCATATTCCCAATAAACTTGACTCAGTCCCTGTGTCATTCTGTTTGCTCAAGGATTTTCCCCTCCTCTCCTAAAAGCCTAATTTGGGGAGATTGTTGGTATCATTGTATCATTCCTGTCATTACATTTATGTAACTTAAACATAATTGCATATCCTTCTGTGCTTGACCACGAGGGATTCTGTGGTTTCACAGAGTTTTATCGATGATTCCAGCCCAAGCTGGGGCTTTGCCCTTACCTGACCTGTGTTGTGCTCCACAGTTGACACTCCAGATCCCTATGTGGAGCTGTTCATCCCCACTGCCCCTGACTGCAGGAAGAGAACCAGGCATTTCAACAATGACATCAACCCCGTGTGGGACGAGACCTTCGAGTTCATTCTGGACCCCAATCTGGAGAACGTGCTGGAGGTAAATCCCATGGCTGGGCTGGGGAGGTGAAGGGTAAAACAGCAGTGGCTTACACCTATGGCATTTGATGTCTCAAGATCACCCCTTTGTTTAAAATGTTAAACCTGGGTTTAGCTGTGGTGTTAAGCAGGAGGCCTTGGATAAATTGAATTATTCAAAGAGTAGCCTGAAGAGTCATTACAAGATATGCCTGTGAGTCATCTCTTGGACAGCTCCTGAGGGATAGTAGCTTGTTATTCCTCACATCAGCTGTGGAGTACTCCCTGCTTCCTGCCCTGATTCCACTCTTACAGACAAGGAATAGGTGGGGCTTAAGTCAAGTGTCTGCCCATGGAGACAAGCAAAGGGCTGGTTCTGCTGTGGCCTCCTTGCCTGGAGCCCACCCAGGGCTCTTCTGCACACACTCCATGTGCAGCCTGGTTGGCCCAGCCACTGCTCAGTCTCAGTGTGTTACACTGTACAGGCTGTGCACAAGAGCTAAATGTTTTCTGAGTGGGCATGGCAAGGATTTAAGGTTCTCTCTAGTCCTTTGTGAGCTCTGTTCTTCATAGAGGATGCCCTGCCACCTGCTGTCTTCTGACCCAAGCTTCCAGAGTTCAGTCTGAATTGGCCAGCTGGGATAGAGGCTGTAGCTTGTGAAGGTTTTCCTTGAGCTTGTGACCATCAGACCTTGGGTCCGAAAGGGAATTGTGCTTCCTACAAGCTCCCTGTGTTCCTGGGGAAGGCTCTGCAGTTTGAGCATTACACCCATGGTCTGCTTGTTGGATCATGAAGAGCCATCCCATGCATCCTGCACTAGAGACAAGAGATATTAGGGAATTCACAGTGATTTCCTGGGCATCAGTTCCTGCCTGTTCCTCTGGTGCCACGGCTGGGCCTCCTGGAGCAGAGCCTGGGCCCTGCTCTGAGCTCCCTTACACTTAGGCAGCTTCCCTAGGAATGTTTGAATTTGTTGAGGACAAAATTTGGTTCAAGGGTTTTGAAAAGGATAAAATCACTACAGTCACAAGCACAGCAAGATGAATTATAGGGAGAAATGTGTCTTTACGCTAACTAAAGGCTGTTGCTGGTTCTGAGATAGTGCAATAAAATTCCCTGGAAATTGCCTGCAAAGAGTGGATGATAACATTTAATAATGGTTAATTGTGGACCTGGTAGTGTAGGCAAGAGCCTTTGGATCCTGCAATGGAGTGCAGTGTCAGAAGTGTGTAATGTCACCTCCCCACCCAAACCCTCTGTGAATTCTGAGGTTCAGACTCCACAATCCTTGTGACTCCTGGGATTGTTTTAACCTGCATCTCTAACTCTATCCTGAGTGAAGTTCTCCCTCTGAAGTGTAACCAGCTCTTCAAAATCCCACTAAGAAGTTTTTTTGTTTGGTTTTAAGTGACAGTGCTCAGAGATTGCAGGAATGGGCATAAAGTTCTGCAAGGAAACAGAGCAATGTAAATACCATTGAAATAATGAGCTCTGTCCTAAAATAAAGAGAATTCTTAATTTCAAAGGGTTGCTTGTGGCACAGGATGAAGAAGATTCTTTATAGCTGAGAGGAGGCTGATCCCAGATGTAGCAATTAATTATTTAAGTGATTGTATCTTGATTCCTTTTGTTTTCTGCAAAAGACACAGTCCAAGCCATGAACATGTGATATTTTAGAAGATATAATGCCACAAAGTGGAAAAAAACACCATAAATCAAATGAGTCTGCAGATCTCATTTAATAAAAAACGTGTAAATGAGAATTTGAAATTCTTTCTGAATATCTTACTTGAGGACTTGGAAAGCAGCCACTGTGGAAAAAAAGTCTGCTGAACATAGATCCACATGGATTAGAGCAAAAGCTTGGCATGGTGTACTGCCATATCCACATCCATCTTTGGATATTATCACATTTTGGAAAGGTCTCTGCTCCAGCATGGAGGGTATGAGAAGAGACTTGAAGGTCTGGCTGGATACAGAGAGCAGCTTTGTGTAGATTGGAATGCTGCACACTTTGCCAAATCACTGCTGTAACAATCTTGGTCTGTAGAGTCAAGGCTGGGGTATGTGGATTCCATCTCTGAAAAGTTGCTGGATGGTTTTTTGGCCTATCACAGTTAGAACTGTACAAATTTCTGCATAGGGAAATTTTACTGACTGGGAATTTGAAGGCACTGTGCTTTGCTCCTACTATATGTGGAATTTGAAGGTATTAAAAAGATGGTGAGATTTGCTGCCAGAAAAGTGCTGAGATGAAAATCCCATTGTGAATAATCCTGGTGTACTCCTGCAGTTCAGTTCCTTGAAGTGCCACCTCCACTGTCCATGTGCTTATCCTAGTCTAAAAGAAATCTCACTTGGCATTGACTGAGTTGAGTTGGGCCCATTCTTTTTCCATATTTTTTTTTTTTTTTACTTCAGGCATAGGCTTGACGGAATTAAAAAAGGATTTCTTGCAGTGGAATTGAATATCCAGATATCTCTTCCAGGTTACTCTCATGGATGCCAACTATGTTATGGACGAGACTCTTGGCACATCCACGTTTCCCATCTCTTCTCTGAAACTGGGAGAGAAGAAGGAGGTCCAGTTAACTTTCAATGATGTAAGTTGGACATTCATGACTTTGCCCTGGTCAGAAGTTTTCTGAGCATTCACTGTTGCCCATGGATAAACACTCTAAAGACACTTTTAAGCCTTAATTATATATCTTCTTAACGGCCCTGCTGAGAGGAGAATTAAACAAAACAGTGCCACTGAATGCCTTCGTGTCCCTGCTGGAAGAATCCTCTTTAAAAGTCTAGTTTGGAACTTTGTCTGCCTAAAGCAGTTTCTTCCACACTCGATGTAGTTTAGTTTCATAGCCTCAGTTACTGTGAGGTTACTCAGAGTTTGCTGGTCAGTGCATTGCCCCTCCTCCTGCTGCCTGTGGCTTCCAGAAAGCTGCAGGAATTCTTTTATTATTACATGTTTCACTTTCTGTAAGTGGCTTGTAGCACAGCCCTGGTTAACATGCAATGATGCAGTAATTGGATGATTCCCTTTAAACACGTCTGCAGATCAGATGGAGTCTCTTGAGCAGGGCT
The DNA here is from genome assembly GCA_013397155.1 of Irena cyanogastra. Taxonomy (NCBI): domain Eukaryota; kingdom Metazoa; phylum Chordata; class Aves; order Passeriformes; family Irenidae; genus Irena; species Irena cyanogastra. The sequence goes on along the minus strand of VWZV01010643.1, from coordinate 460,886 downwards.
GGTCTGCCTGCACTGTAACTCCTGGAAAGTGTTGTTAAATCTGGGTGGAATTGAGCTTGTTCTGCACATATTAAAATCTATAAATACCATCTGCATTTCTGGTTTGGGCTGTAGTTTGTTGTATGATCAGAGATCTTGATTTGTCACCACTCTGCTGTTTTCCATGTGATACACCTTTAAAAGCATAGTTACAGCAAATAACTGGTTAAAGGCCTATTTATTGGAAACCAGAGAGTTTCATATGTGAAGTTTAGCATTTAGTTCGGCATAGCCTTAGGGCAGCTGGAATTTTGATACCCTCCATTATTTTTCCTTTTTAAAATAACAGCATTTTTTGAAGTTTCTGCATATTTATTTCATTAAGTGTTTCAGTAACTCTCGGGCTTCCAGAGCATGGGCTGGGAGCAGGTCCTGGTTCTGCCAGGCATGAGGTGGGGCAATGAGAAAGAACTGGTGAATACATTTTGCAAACACAGTTCACAAAGCTCATTCCATTAATAGAAGTCCTCACCTTGCTTGAACTTCTCATCAGTGTTCAGCAAAGCTTGGTAGGGAGTCACAGGGGCAAAAACCAGTGCAAAAAAGGCAAATACACTCTGAAATCTATAAGCAATTAGCTAAGGGAAGATGAAGTCAGGTTGAGCCTGATGTAGACAATGTATACATAGAAGTCCTGAAATTGAAAATGAAATAATATTCCTGAAATGTCCGTGGCAGTCTGTATAAGGTATAGAAAATGCCATGATATCTTTCTGTTGGAATGCTTCCCTCCAGGAGTTTATTTCATGTGCATACATTTTTATAAGCATTGGATCACTGCATGGTTTCAGGAGTGCTTTCTAAATTAGTAATACCAGGTGGGGAATAATGTAATTGCTTCCCTGCCTTTGAAGTGCTTCCTCAGTGACTCCTCACTCTGTTTGTTCATGTCCTCCCTTTGTTGTTTCTCTGTCTGTTTTTTCTTTTTCCCCCCACCTTGCTCATGCCCTGTCTCATTTGCAATTCCCGTGTCAGGAATTGGGTCTGTGTGGGAGTCAGAGGCAGCTGTGCATCCCAGATCCTTCTCTGCTGTCTGAGGGTCAAGCAGACCTTCAGTCTGGGGTGCTGTGGCTCCATCCCTGGTGCTCACATGCCCCAAGTGAGGAGGAGAACCTGGTTTTACAGACAGGACAGTCTGAGTCTGTCAGTGCTCCAGAGCTGCACCAACAAGGCATTGCACACAGAGAGGGTGAAAATACCTCTCCATTGTTTCTTAGTTCCACAGCCAGTACTCCTGGATTGTGCCTGACCAGGAATTGGTGCTTTAGCATAATTTTTTAACTTCTTGCCTGCAGGCAACCCTTTCAGTGCTCTGTGAAAGGCAGAGGAGGCCAACCCATAGCTTGTGGCCAGGCAGTTCAGTGTGGCTGGCAAGTGAAGCCATCGTGCAGTGACATTTATTGCATTTTCCAGCAAGTTGTGAGCAATCACCTTTCCTGATTGCTAATTAAGGCACGTTTAGCTGTGGAGAGACACTTGGTGGCTCCTGTGGGACACAGAGTGATTCCCTCACACAGGTGGCACTTAGATGTGACCCCCCTGGTTCTCCTGCCAGCCACAAGTGGGTGAAGAGCATCAGATCCCCCCAGGACAGAGATGAGTTGCATGTCAGAAAGGGATCAGTGCAAGCAAGGCAAGAGAGAGGGATCTGAGGAATGAAAGTCAGCACTTACCAACATTTTGCACTGTATTCAATGCTAGTGTATTTTGGAATCACACTATGTGCTTTAAAAAAATCCATAGAAAATCTCATTCATATGAATTCATAGAATCTCATTCATATGTGCCAAAAATATCCTCCTTTAAAAAAAAAAGAAGAGAAAAGAAAGAAAAGTTCTGGCAGTAGTAGTTGATGTTCCAGGTGTGTTTGTGGGTTTTCCCTCTCTAAGTGCTGTAACCATATTTAAATATTTCTTGTTCAGGTCACAGAAATGACTTTGGAATTGTCTCTGGAAGTATGGTGAGTATCTCTTTTTTTTTTTTTTTAAAGGGTGAAAATATACCAGCAGCAAAGGATTTTTTTTTTAACTGTTCATTAAAATTTTCATGGAATCACAGAATATCCTGAATTGGAAGGGACTCACAAGAATCATCAAAGTCCAACTCCTGGCCCTGCACAGGACAACCCAAGTCCCACCCCAATGGGATTTTCTAGCTGTCTTTCTCCCTCATTCTTCACCTGTGCTGGCAAAAGACCATAAATCATATTGAGGCATAAGCAGAACAATACATTTCAAGTCTAAAAATGATTTTCTGAGAGCAAGGAATTTAAGGAGTCATTTTTTGTCTGTAGCTATAAATAGGAGCACTGAGCACTGTAATAGTCAAGTTATTTCCTGATTACTCCAGAGACTGACAAACATCCCCCAGGGTTAATTTCTGCTCATCATGTTGTACTAGGAAAATGCATTTGTGGGTGGTCCTGGAGACCACCCTGAGCCAGCCAGGCTTGTACATTACAACATTTTGTACCTCTGACATTAAATAAACACAAGATCCTTGGCTGTGTCTTCTTCTTAGGCTTTGAAATGTAAAGGATCTTATCAAGTTCTGCTGATGTTCCTTGATATCCATGCACATTGTGGATATCTTCATGGAACATTTCTTCTAGGGAGTCTTTTTCCCCCTTTTCTTAATCCTATTATTTTATTACATAGTAGGTTGTTTTTAAAATAGGGAATTATTATCTGAGCCTAAATGGATCCATTTCACCATTGTATGCCTCAGTGGGTACCAGGATGGATTTGTCCAATCCTCCTCTCTGCTGTCCATGGGAAGTGGCAGCTGAAATTGTACCTTAAGTACGGCACTGAGATCCTTACTCAGCCTTGTGTACATTTTTTATCCCACAATGTGGGGAAAACACAGAGAAAAGGGCTCAGTTTTTCCTGTGGTGTGCCAGTGTGATCTGTGCTGTAGATTTATAATTGTATGTGAGTGCAGAACTTGCTTGCTGTCTTTATTTGCTTTTAATGAGTTCTATATAAATCACACATCTTAAAGACATGTTGCACTTTGCCTCCATCACTCCAGAGCTGATGGATGGTGTCACACGAAAAACGCAATTTTATTTCATCTTGCTTAAGTGGGTGAGGATTTTCTGCTGGTTTCCTGTCACGCTGTCCCAGAGGATGAAGAGAAAGACTCCAAGGTTTCGTTGAATCAGAAGGCTTTTTTATTGTAACAATGCAATCCCTTTATAGGGTCTTGCACTAACAATTATTTGATTGGCTAAATGACACAATGCCTCCCTGCCACCATTGGATGAGACAGAGCATGTTTTGAGAATACACAGAAGGGTAGAGTAAATTAAAGTGAAAAACAGCACCTGTTATTTTGAGAATGTGAGATGCTTACAAAATTTCTATCAATCTTTCTATGAGAACATGAAATTCTTCAAAGAGATGTTCCTTAGGAAGGAAGCTGCTTTCCCTTGGGGAAGCCAGGGCTTGCTGCTGAATGTTTCTAAGTCCCAGTGAAAGTCATCCCCACAGGTGCCCAGGGAGGTGTTTGTGGGGCTCTGGTGACAGGCTGTCCCTTTCGCACACAGCTCCTCCACGGACCTGCGGTTCAGCATGGCCCTGTGCGATGAGGAGAAGCGCTTCCGGCAGCAGCGCAGAGACAACATCATGCACAGCATCAGAGCATTCCTAGGGGAGAGCGGCCACAACCTGACCACTGCCCGTGATGTGAGTCTGGACACTTCCCAGCAGCATCAGCATCCCCTTTGGAATCCTTCGTTTGCCTGTGAGGGGAGAGGATGAGGCGGAGGGGTTTGATGTAGAAAGATTATAGATGATAAAAATTATTTTCCTCTATGAACATACAATATTTAGCCTGGAGAGTAATTTTTCTTGACTCTAAATTTATAAATTAAAGTTTATGACCGGGGGAAGCTGTAAAAGGAGAGATTTAGATTAGATATTAGGAAGAAATTCTTCCCTGTGAGGGTAGTGAGGCCCTGGCACAGGGTGCTCAGAGAAGCTGTGGCTGCTCCACCTCTGGAAGTGTCCAAGGCCAGTTTGGACAGGGCTTGGAGCAGCCTGGGCTAGTGGAAGGTGTCCCTGGGGTGGCACTGGATGGGCTTTAATGTCCCTTCCAACCAAATCATTCTGGGGTTCTGTGATTCATGGGCCCCTTAAACAAACTGCTCCAATTTTTCCCCCAGGCTTTGTTAAGGTGTTGGCTCTGAGGGAGATTGCCATCTGAAAAGTGCCTCAGGGTGTGTGAAATACCTGCTGAATCCTGCAGTGGCTCTGGGCACTCACCCAGCACAGAATATGCCCCTGCATGCCCAGTACCCATCCTGTGCTCTGTGACCTCCATTTCTGAAAGACTAGGCAGGAAATGAGCTGGTTTAAATTTAGAGTCAGCTTGGAAATTAGTTTATTTCTTGCCTTCCTTCTTTTCCTTGAGCCAGTTTGGCTGGATTAGGGTTGTGAAGTTTTATTTCTTTGAAGCATGAGGAACTGCAGCTTTCCTTGACTCATTGAACCAAGCCAAGAGGAAGGGAAGCCAGCAGATCTCAGTGGGTTGAGACATCTTGGAATTGGGGAATGGTTTGGGTGGGAAGGGACTGTAAGGATCATCTCATTCCACCCCCTGCCATGGGCAGGGACATCTTCCAGTAGCCCAGGTTGCTCCAAGCCCCGTCCAGCCTGGCCTTGGACACTTGTGGTGAAGGGAACCAGATCCTACTGAGCTCTTCAGTGGTTTCATAAAACACTGCATTATTTAGAGTTAATTAAGAATCCACTTGATACAGATCTACTTATTTTGTTGTAGCTTTTCCATCCTCTTCCTTCTTGCCCATTCCCTCTCCTTTGTTTCCAGAATTGTGGAAGAATTGTGACAGGAACTCTGTTCATTGCTTGACACCCTTTGTGCCTGTGGGGTGTCAAGCAATGAACAGAGTCCGTGAATTAATCTGGGTTGATTCCTTCATTGGCATTGATTCCTTTTGTGCATTTTTAGTATAAGGAGAATGTGACAGTCTTTTGCAACCAGAACTGAAGAATATCTTTTACATTTCCATGAAGTTTTGAGCAGGTGGTAAACGTTTTATTGTTGTGTGCTTTTGAACTCTTGTCTTGCTTCATGAATGTTCTTCTGTGAACTTTCTGAGGAACAGGAAAGAATTTAACAAGTACTGTACATATTTCAATTGGACTGAGATAAATCGTGTGTATTGTAGAGGAATATTTTCAAGGTTTCTTAATTTTCAGTTCAGCTATTTTAATACACACATGCAGAGCTTGTCAGAGTGGGAACCTGTCGGTGTGATATTTGGTGTTACCTAGAGCAGAATAGGATCTTCCTCAGAAAGGATGTGGATATTCTGCCAAGCTCCAGTTGGAACTGGAGTGATATTCAATGTCTCAGGTCTCAGTTCCATGCAGGTGGTATCTGTGCATGAGTTATTACAAAGGATGGCTAAGGTCTCTTATTCTTTGTGTCACCATCTTCCCTTGGTATCCCTCACTGACTCCAATACTGAAATTTTATCTGTTAAACTGCATCTTCCCAGACAGTAACTGTAGGCATCCTCCCATTTTTCATATGCCAAATGTGTGTTTCTAAGCCTACAGAATCTTCATCTGTTTCTAGCAATGAAAAAAACCCTTTTTGTTCAAATTAAAGTGTAGTTTTACTTTTATTGCTACAGATGGAAGATAGCAGGAGGATTTATGGGATGTATGAAGTCTTAACATGAAATTGGGAGACATTGAGTAGTCTTAGCTGTCTGTGGGCCTTGTTTAATTTTGGACAAGTCACATACTCAAAATTCACCCATGTTGCTTCATCTGTGAGTAGCTTGTGCTTTGCAGGGATGCTGAGAGACTTTAATACCTCTGAATTCATTATACATGTCTGGATGGGGAAGTGAGTAGTTCCAAATTTCCTGACTTAATCCTGAGGCACATTCTGGAAACACAGTATGAGAGAGTTCTCGTACTTCTGTTATTGCTCCATTTATTTTTTAAATTTTTGCTGCTTCAAGCCAAGCAATTTTCTAAAAATACCATAATCTTCCAAAGAAAGCATATAGTTCTCTATGACTGGATTTGCAGAGCAATTTTTTAATAATCATTTGTGTGCCCTATGGCATTCTTTTTCCACCACAGGTATTCAGATTTTACGCACTGTGTTTCCAGGGCATTTGGATAAAGACATCTGCACTACTCATTCCCAAAACAAGATTTAGTATGATTTAGCTTTTTCTTGCCTGATTACTGGAAGATAGGATTAAGAACCTTTTGATTTGAGTGAACTCATGTGCTGGTGGTTCTGTACAAAGGATTTGGGGTTCAGTAGAGGAGTGTGCAGCCCTTGGTATCCTCTTTTCTCTGTTCTTCATCAGGATGTGGTTTCTTGGTTCTTGGCTTTGAGTTCTCTGGCTGCAGCTCATTCCCCCCCCCCACCTCTGCCCGATTTATCCCATAGAGCAACTTGCAGGTTGGGTGTATTTCATTTCAGTTTTTACTGTTTTGTGCCCTTGAACACGTCAGAAACTGAACTGGAGCTAAAAAGCTGGTTTAAGAAACCTGCCTGATTCCTCACTTGGTTTATGCTGCAGCTCAACTTCTGTTGAAATAAATGAGCAGAAGTGTGCAGTAGGTGCTTCTCTTCAGTTATTCTTTGTCATCATTTTAAAGCTTTATTTATTTACTGTGCAATGCCCTCGGGTGCTGGGGAGGCTCAGCCTGGAGAAAAGGAGGCTCAGGGGGGCCCTTGTGGCTCTGCACAACTCCTGACAGGAGGGGACAGCCGGGGGGGTCGGGCTCTGCTCCCAGGGAACAGGGACAGGAGGAGAGGGAACGGCCTCAGGCTGGGCCAGGGCAGGCTCAGGTTGGACATACGGGAAAATTTCTTCATGGAAAGGTCTGTAAAGCATTGTCAGGGGCTGCCCAGGGCAGTGGTGGAATCATCATCATCCTTGGAGTTGTTCAAAAAATGTGTGGACATGGCATTTTGGGACAAGGTTTAGTGGTGAACACAGTGGTGGTGCTGGGCTGATGGTTGGACTCGAGGATCTTGGAGGTCTTTTCCAACCTGAAGGATTTTGTGATTCCATAATCCACCTTCCCCTTGCTGTATCCACCCTTCCCAGGGCAGGAGTCTGGGTTGCCCAGAGTGCCTGTGGATCCAGGAAGCACTTGCAGTCAGGATGTTGGTGACTCTCCTGGGCATTCCCAGCCCATCTCCATAGTGGATTCCCCTGCCTCCTGAGGGACTCTCCCATTCTCTCCTGGGCATTCCCAGCCCATCTCCATAGTGGATTCCCCTGCCTCCTGAGGGACTCTCCCATTCTTCTTGGTGCCAGTGCACTGCTGAGTGGAGCAGTGGTGCTCTGGGAGTGTTCTCACACACCTTCTCCAGGCTTGCACCTGCAGGTGACATCTCCATCCTGTCGGGATGTGTCTGCTCAGGCTGAGTGGGCAGTGCTCCTGAGGAGCTTTCAGAGCCTCTCCACATTATTAAAGGAGTGAGTACTGACATGGCTCTTCCTTCAAAGCAGCTGCTCCGTTATTGGGGTGTTGGCTTAACAAAACATATCCCAAATCCTTCCCTGGGCTGTGTCATTTTTGGGATAGATCCCTATCTCTGGAGCTGCACAATGAATACCTGTGGTTTTTATTACTAAAGCTGAACACTTATGATGGAGGTAACAAAATAATCTCACTCCATCAAGAATAAGCAGTTTTGGGGAGTGGAGGCCTCAAGAAACATCTTGAGTGCCTTGGTCATTGTTGACGCGCATTTCCTTGGGACAGTCAGTGCTCAGGGGAGTTTCATGGCTTGGAGCATGGAGTCTGCAGAAAGAACAGGACTCTGTCATCACATGGATCCTTTTCCTGTCACTAATCCCATCTATTGGCACTGGAATTGCCTTTCAGGGAGATTTTTGACAGATTAGCAGTTTGATCAGATAGGGCCTTTCTGCACAGCTGTGCGATTCTTTTTATGCTCAGTAACAACCAAGAGGTGGTTCCTTTGTCACCACTGAACAGTGGAAAATCCTCCTGGGTTTTGGAAACTGGGAACCAGATGAGCCCTTTACTTAGGCCAAAACATGTGATGGTGGGAGCAAATTAATTTTTATTTTATTTTGTCTTCTTTTTAGATACTTGGGGAAGCTGTGCAGTGGAGGGGAACAGCCTGGATGTCAGGGCTGGGCAATAAGAAAAAGTGTAAAATGAACCCCTGTGGACGCAATTTTAACCTGGTGCCACAATAAACATGGTTCTGCTCACTCCTCTCTTGGTGGCTGAGTAGTTGTCCAGATCCCCATGAATTCCCATTAGCTCTCTGGTAGTTTTTGCAAAGTGGTGGTAAAATTGAGATCATCTTCATGCTGTGTAGTAATACCTGGATGTTTTTGTTATATAACTTGTTTTTAAACTCCCAGTCAAAATATTATTTCTCTCTGTTCTGTTTCTCATTAGTAAATTTTACTGCCCTTGGCTCTGTCACAATGATATGAGTTGGATTAAAGCTAGTGTTTAGATTGCTTTAAAAACCTCTGTGGTCTTGTAACTGAATAGTTCATTTATTAACTAAATTTAATATCTCCTCTATTTCGGGTCATGGATAAGAAAGACAGACATTCTAAAGAAATTCTGAGTATATTTTTGTTTAGAAATCTTGCTACAAGTGCTGACTTCTTCAAACAAATTCTGATTCTTCCTGGGGTGTCCAGGGGTTGGACTGGGTGCTCCCAGGGCCTGTCCCTTGTCCCTGATGTGCTTGTGTTGTCTCCTCCCTGCAGGTGCCGGTGATCGCTGTGCTGGGCTCAGGAGGGGGGTTCCGGGCCATGGTGGGCTTTGCTGGAGTCATGAAAGCACTTTATGAGTCAGGAGTCCTGGACTGTGCCACCTACATTGCTGGGCTCTCTGGATCCACCTGGTAAGGCCTTCCTCTTGGTTATCCTCAGCTTCCCTGCAGCAGCTTCTGAAGGAATGGTCACCAGAGCTGACTTACTGCTATGGTTATAATTCACTGCACATTTTACACATCCAGGTCTGCTGGGGGAGGTGTTTTGGATGCCCCAAAGGGCAAGGACAGCTCAGGCTGCAGGTGCTTTTCCAGGAGCTTTGAGAGCAGGAATAGATGGAAAGAGGTGCTACACATATGCACCCATATTTCTATATCAGCACCTAATGTATTTTGTTTTATTTTCCTGGTGAAAAGTGAAAAACCAAAAAAAATCCCTTGTGATTTGAAGCTGACGACTCAATCAACTCAAAATGTGCTGTATGCTTTGGGAGGGCCTTTAGATCTCCTCAAAATCACTGAAAGATCTTCTGTGCCATTTTACACACAGTGTAAAATCCTGGTGGATTTACTGGCAATGTCTGGGACCTGGCTGCCACCCTGCAGGGCATCCCACTGTGGATTACCCACTGTCTCAGTCCCACTGGCACTGTTTAATTTAGACAACACATCAGGTTTTAAAATAGTTCATTTAGCCTTGAGGAGCAGGTACAGGTATTGATGGGGGAAATCTTACTGTTATCTTCAGCTCCTGCTAAGTAGCTGTGAATAAAACAAATTCTTTTTGGAGATGCCCAGAGAAAGGACAAGGAGTAATTGGATTAACTCTTAGGGAAGCTGTGTGGCAGTGAGAGTGGCCAAGCACTGGAATGTGTTGAGCCATCCTCAGTCTGACTCAGGCAGTGCTGTGTGAAGGCTGAGCTTGGCTGAGCACAGCCCAGAGCAGCCCCATCTGGCTTAGGCTGGCTCTGCATTGAGCAGGAGGCTGGAGCAGAGACCTCGAGGGTCCTTTCAGGCTCAGGGATGAGATTATACAATTGTCTCAATTCTTTGAGAAAAGAAAATACTTGTAATATGAACGAGCAGAGAATATGCCTGGGATGAGTTTTATCACCTGGTTTAGCTCTAAGGAAACACATGAATTTTAATTCCACACTCTAACCCCAGAGTTGACTCTTGAAGGAGAGAATGATCAGTTCTGTTCCTTGTATGGGTTTTTTTGTCAATTATTTTTCATTGTGTGAAGCTTGCTTCCCCCTTCCCAGACTAGAGGGAAGCTTTCAGAATGCCAGGAGGTTTTGAAATGCCACAAGTGCCTGTGAACTACAGTAAATTTCTCCTTTAGATTGGACTATAAAAGGTGGTAACCCCTGTTTTCGATCACTGGTGGTAGAGACAGATTTATCACTGCCCACTGAGAGAGGTGGATGGCCTTCTGTCACAGCTGTGGAAAGCACAAGGTGCATGAAGAACAGTGGACTGGTGCAACGTGGTGTTAAAACATCACCTGTGTTTCTAGGGAAGGGTTTGCAATCCCTGCTCAGGCCAGACGTCACTCTGCTGGCTATGAGGGCTTTTTTGGGGAAAACCCAGGGGTGAATGCGTAGTTGATCTAATGTAAACCTATAAAATCTGAGTTAAAATAGCAAGATTATCTGAACTGCTGCAGTCAAAAACAGATTGGAGACAGTTGTGTTTGAACAAATTTGCCTTTGCTCTCTGATGTCATCCTTCAGTCTTTCCTTGCTTGATGAATAAATAAATTGACACTTTGGCACTCCCTTCCTTTTCTTTCTTTTCCATGCAGTCTGTCTTTTGGGAATAACTCTCTTTTCTTTTTTTTTCCCGAAGGGTGGAGAATTCCTTTCCTGATGGGAGAGGCAGGTTCTTGCTTGTCCCCTCAGCTGCATGCCTAACCTTGGAGCAGTGCTTTTCTGCCATCTTGCTTCAACCTTGTGCTGACTTCTCCAGCTGCCTTCCCCTTTCCCTGCACCCAGGAGCTGACGTGGAGCCTGTGGATCAAGTCCTGGCAGCCCACGTGGGACAGGGCTGGTTGTGCTGTCACAGAAATGGCTGGGCATGACCTCAGGGCCAGGCTGACCCCATGTGTGTCCCAGAGCTGTGCCTGGAGTAAGGGATGTGTACCTGAGCCAGGTCACTGGGTAAATAATAGTAAATGAGCCTCTCACAGATTAGAAGGGCCTGTCTTGGTGTGGCCTAACCCCAACCAAGTGGAAGCCAGGGCTGCCTGCACGTGTGTCTGAGCTTCGTTTGCAGTAAAATTCAGCTTGTTTCTCAGTGACAAACTCATGATTGGCCTCATCCTCACACTCAGCTAACTCTGTATATGTGCTCCATACTGTGCTTCAGTTTATTATGGTAGCATCATCTCCTGGAAAGTGGGGCCATATTCAGGCCAGAACCCTCCGTGCCCAGGGCTGAGCCCCCAGCATGGGTGGCAGGAAAGGGATTGGAATTCTGCCCCTCTGCCCCTGTGCTCAGGTGAGACCCCACCTGCAGAGCTGCTGGAGAGTCCAGAGGAGGCACCAGATGGTCAGAGGGATGGAGCAGCTCTGCTAGGAGGAGAGGCTGGGAGAGCTGAGAGTGTTCACCTGGAGAAGGGGAGCCTTGGGGTGAACTCACTGTGACCTTGCAGTGCCTGAAGGAGCTGACAGGAAACCTGGAGAGAGACAATTTCCAAGGGATGGAGGGACAGGACAAGGGGGAATGGCTCCCCACTGCCAGAGGGCAGGGTTAGATGGGATTCTTGGGAGAAATCTTTTCCCTGTGAGGGTGCTGAGGTCCTGGCACAGGGTGCCCAGAGAAGCTGTGGCTGCCCCTGGATCCCTGGAAGTGTCCCAGGCCAGGCTGGATGGGGTTTGGAGCAATCTGGGCTAGTGGAAGGTGTCCCTGCCCATGGCAGAGAGGGGCACTGGATGGGCTTTAAGGTCCCTTCCAACCCAAACCATTCTTGTATTCCATGATACACTGAGACATTTTGGGACTTTTTCAGTAGTGATAATGAACTGGAGGGCAGAGAGGTGCTTCTTACAGGGAGGGAACTGCATGTGTCCTAGGGCCTCCAGTCTGCCAAACAGCTGTGCTAACTGGAGGAGCTCCTTTCAGCTTAGGATGTTCTGCCTGTTATCTCTTAAACAGAAAAATGAGGACTTCTTAATCATTTACTTCATACACATTCTGGAAAATGCATGTTGAATGTTTGATCCTATGCTTATATTTGGAACAAATTGCTCAGCTTTCTGTGCTTTGAGAAAAAGGAAATGACAATTTCCTTTATAAATGGAGAGTTAATTTACCTGATTTAATCAGCAACCATATCAACTCATTTACGAGCTATTTACGAGGCAGCTGACACTGCAGCAGGTCTGATGCTCACAGAGCCTGTTTGCCTTTGCAGGTATATGTCAACTCTGTATTCCCACCCTGATTTCCCAGCCAAGGGCCCGAGGGAGATCAATGAGGAGCTGATGAACTCGGTGAGCCACAGCCCCCTGCTGCTGCTCACCCCTCAGAAGGTCAAGCGCTACATCGAGGCTCTGTGGAACAAGAAGAGCTCAGGGCAGCCTGTCACCTTCACAGACATCTTTGGGATGCTCATAGGGGAAACACTAATCCATGATGTGAGTTAAAGCTGTCAAACTCTTATGTAATTCCCACTGGTACTATTTTTTAGAAATTACCTTAGTGACATTTAATAAAGGGTGCACATTTTGCTATAAGGAGCAGCATTTGCTTAAAAAAGTACTAATTTCAACGTGAGAGATCCCCTTGGTTTTTTTGAAAATAAGACAACAGGAGAGCTTCACACTGTTGTATTCTATAATTGAAAATTCCCAATTGGGCACAAAGACTTCCAGTTCAAATGAGTCAGGTGAGCAGCAGCTGGGTTTGATCTTGTGGCAAGATTGAAGTGTGTAAATAGACTTGCAGATGTGTTTTATACACTTCTATCCCTCACGAGTGTACACTGATAGTGGGTTTTAAACAACATAAAACACTGAAAAAGAGGCAACACAGCATATAGTGGCAGATGTATAGAATTCTGATGCTGGGGGTCTGAAGGTTGGTTAGAAGTCCCTGTTTACCTTAGGATGAAAATAATGCACAGATGTTTTATTTAAATCAGAACCTGACACATCAGTGAAAAACTTTTCTTATCAAATTTCATCGACAGGAGGAGTCTCTCAGATCTTTATATAAAATAAAAATATGTGATATTTATTTATATGTGTATATCAGCAGGCCTTTACAGGATGTGTTTGGGCCCAATGTCTTTCTTTCCCTGCAGAGGATGGACACCACCCTGAGCCATATGAAAGAGAAGGTCAATAATGCCCAGTGTGCTCTGCCACTCTTCACCTGTCTGCACGTCAAACCAGATGTCTCAGAGCTGATGTTTGCAGGTGTGTTCCCAATCTGTGTTGAGTCACTTGTGGCAAGGAGGGAAGTGTGTGGCTGGTTAAAAAACCCTTTTTTTTTTTAATGCTCCTGAGACTAATTGCATCTGACTTCTGGGAATCTGACAGAGTGATAAGAAGTTACTCAGGAATAGATGATGACATATTCAGGTAGGAGTGCCAAGCCAAAGAGAAACCTGGTGACTTCAACAGGGAGATGTTTAAATTAGTGTATCAAACAGGGAAAGGAAAATGTCCTCAGTCACCTTCTCTTTCAGAGAAGGTGACATCAACAGTTAGACTCAATGATCTTAGAGGTCTTTACCAGCTGTCATAATTCTGTGATTAAAATTGGACAAACAAATTAGATATAATGCCTCTTTTTCACTTCTTGCCCAGTGTGCAGTACTGTTGGTAACACAAAAAAATCCCTTTTACTTGTATTTATTCCATAGGTTTTAATCCCCTCTGGTAACTTCAGTTGAGAGTGGGTCCATTTGTGGAAGATGTACACTAAGATAAGGATGTGTGCATCTGTGTATGGTTATATACAAGAAAGGAAAGGGAAGTGCCAGGTGGTTTGCCTCAGGCAAACCATGGTATTTCCTAAAAGAGTTATTTGGAGAAGTGGCTGTCAAAGCTTTGGAGGGAAATGAAAATGAGGAATTGTAAATTAGGCTAAATATTTCATGGGAAAATGTGTCTTTAATTTTGCTGCTTAGGAAACAGATACCTTTTTGTTTGAAAATGGGATTATCATGGGGTTTAGATGAACTCCTGTTTTTCAGTGTATTTTATTTGGGTTACTGTTTTAAAACCAAAATGATCTTTAGTTAATAATATCTTTCTCTTAGCAAGATCAGAAGCACCTGGAGGCTTTACTTTTCTCTATAAAAAGGTATTCCCTGTGCCAGTGGATCTTGGGTTTGCCTTTGGAGGCTGACATCTCTGTCATTATAGAGGGTGCTACATCTTGACTGCTTCTTATTTTAAGGTCCATTCCTCCTTTTAGCTGTTCCTGATGTGAAAACTATAGTAAATTTTGAACAGAAATATTTACACTTCCTAATTTACATTGATTCTAAGGCAGAAATTTTATTTCCCTGAGCAGGCTTTGTGATTTGAGAAATCTCCTTCCGTGCAAATGCAAGCTGGAGGTGGACTAAGACAAATTAATTCTCAGTTCAGCTTTGCTGTCACCCTGGTTCTGCATACATATCTGCCAATTCGTGTTTATACAGCTAAAAGGAAATATGAAATTCCTGGATTGGGTCTTAAATGGAATTTCTTTCTGTTCCAGTGAATGTGAAGATTTGTGGGTGATTTATTTGGAAAAGAGGATGTTGTATTTGACTTAGCTCAGATAAGCATTACCCTGTGAAATGAAACTCCCAGCAGTCATGATTAAATCTTTCCTTTTCAGGACAAGTGTTCACCTTCTGCTCCACACGTCAGCAGGAATATCCTAAGGGTGGATGGCATTCCATGACATGTGGGGATATTTCAAAGCTGTCTCTTTTGCCTTTCTTTTTTCAGAATTACTTCTGATTTATTTCCAGTCAAATCAATCCCTGCTAAAAATAGGGAAGGTGAAATAGAATGAATGGGTAAAATGGTAAAAAGAGAAGACACGTTTTGTTTGTTATTTGCTCCCTTTTTGAACTGAATTCTCTGATGGAAGCAACTCCACACTGGTATAAAAAAAAAGTGTTTCCAAGTCAGCTAATATCCATTTTCAAATGCCTGCATCAATAGAATGCAAATCATTTCTGATGTTTTCTGCTGAGATCAGAAAATGCATTTGAACACTTTATTCCATATTTTTCTTGAGCTCTCTGTTCAATAATATGGACTTTTAAAGATATCTTTGGCAATGTTTGAGTTGATAAGTTTATCAGCTGCCTCTCAGCTTTGCCTTTTGATATTGGATTTCCCACTAAACTTTGGATTTGGGTGGAATCCAGATGCCTCTGCTGGAGTATTTCACAATGCTTGGGATATTCAGTGGCTGGTTTTGTGCCACCTCTGTCACTGCTCTCCTTTTTTAGTGGAATTGCAGTGAAGGAAAAGCAGCTTGGAGCTGAGACCCACCTGTGGCAGGGAACCATGCTGAAGCAGGGGATGGAAACCAGATTGTCACTGCGTCTTCCTCATTTGTGATCTCTCCTTTTATACCTCTTGTTTTCCAACCTCATTCTTTTCACCAAAGTTGATAAGAGAGGATGAGGATGCTTTCCCTGCTGAGACATTACCAACCTTGATTTGATATTCCTAATGGTTATTTGGCTTCTAATTTCACTAGAATTTCTTGGCTTGATTAATTTGTGTGTTTTTCTCCATCCTGAGATTTCTGACTGAGCAGTCTTGTTTCTGACTTTGCAGACTGGGTGGAATTCAGCCCATACGAAATCGGAATGGCCAAGTATGGCACCTTCATGTCTCCTGATTTGTTTGGAAGCAAGTTTTTTATGGGGACAGTGGTGAAGAAATATACTGAAAATCCCTTGCATTTCCTGATGGGTGAGTATGTGACAGAAAGAGGCTTAAAAATAAAAGCAATTTCAGCAGTTCATGGACTTTTAAATGCAGTTGCAAAAAGCACGAGACAGGAAGTGGAGCTCTCAGTTTGTTGGAAGACATTAATTTGAAAGATTTCACAGATATGGATTGGCATTGTTGATTTGTTTCTTATTTCCATGGGTTTTTGTTCTGATTTGGACATCTGAGCTTATGACTTGGCCTGCTCCAAACTCAGAGGTGTGTTCAGAGAGCAACCAACTGCTTAAATAGTGCTTATTAAGATACATGGAGTTTATTTTCCTTCTGCCAAGCACTGCTCATTGTTTACTTTTTCTCTTTCAGGTGTCTGGGGCAGTGCATTTTCAATATTGTTTAACAGAGTCCTTGGTGTCTCCAATTCTCAGAATAAAGGGCCCACCATGGAAGAAGAATTAGGTACTATTAGTAAATAATTCCTCTATGCAGAGCAATTCCTAGCAAGATTCTCCCTCTGTGGAAGGATGGCACTGCTTGTAGTCATTTAAGAATGTGGAATTAATTACCTTTAGTTGCTGGATGCTGCCGCAGTGGGGAAAGAACGTTGGGAATGTTCTTTCCTTTCTTTCATTTCTGTTTCTGGTCAGTCAGAGCTGCTGAAAGTCACATGCATCTATCCAGTTCTTTTCTGGTAGTCAGTAGAACCCTCTCTTCATGTTGTTGTGTGATTTTTGGAGAGCAGCAGGTGACAAGTATTTAATAGTTACTTGTGTAGTCTCTTGACGCTGGGCTGTGTTATTAAAGGGTTTAGTGAAATGCACCTAAATTTTCTCATCTCTGGCTTGTTAAATTGCTCCATTCTAACCACAGCCTGTTGGTATCTGGTCCTTTGCTTGCAAATTGAGTGGTTTTGGTTTCACTCCTGGCACAGAATTGACAAGATGACTGTAAAGAAAGAGTTGTGGTGGGGTTTGGATGGACTTTATCGAGTTTTATCTGAGAATGTAGCTAACGATAAAAGGTTTTTTACACTTCAGTTTCCTGTTGAGAAAACAGCATTACAGGGGAAGATCTGACGGATAAATAGATTGTCCTAGACAGCCAGATCTTTCTGAAAAGCAAGAAGAGCAAATGTAGATTGAGGTAGTTTTTAAATAATGACCTCTGTCTGCCTCCTAATGGATGGAATTCAGCTGTTTGATAATCTCTTCTTTATGGATGAGAATGAGACCTCCAAGTTCCTATTTCTGATACAACTCCTGAGTGTTAACACCTCCTCATGGAGGATCCCTGTCAATGAATGTGATCATGGAAATGTTTGCTTTTGAAAGATAGTGAGGCACAGAATGTTGTCTGTCATCTGTGACTCATTTTGCATATCATTTAAAAAATAGTCTTTGAAGTGGGATCAGACATGAAAATATTCATGTGATTTGAACCACAGTCTGGACCAGAGCTGGAGATGTCCAGGTGCCACTTTGGCATCACACTAACATTTCCTTAGTTCAGTAGGAGCTACTGAGAGGAGAGAAGCTAAACATCTACACTTTAATGAAGGTGAATAAAGTGTGTCAGGTATGAGGTACTGCTTTAGGGTTACATTTTCTTTTCCAGCCCAAAAATTGCAGGCTAAATCCAATACCTGCTGCTCACATTCTAATGTCCACAGCAGACCCAGTCTCTTCAGCTGTATTTTCTATTGCAAAGACTATGAGAATTTTATGACTCAGATTGTTTTGAAATTCTTAACTGTCTTGCCAGTTAAACCCCAGCAGTTTAAAGGAATTTATATTTCTTTCAACAGAAAATATTAGGCTAAAGCACCTTGTGAGCAACGACAGCTCAGACAGTGAAGATGAGTCACAGCATCCCAAAGGTAAGGAAATGCTCAAATTTCATTTTATAGTTCCCTTTTCCCATCAGCTTTTGTGTGGCTCAGCAAAACAGAGAACAAGAGACCCCAGGAGGTTCTGGGCTTCACTTCATGTCTCCTGCTCAAGCTGATCATCAGGTGATTCTCTCACACATGTCTGGAATTCCACATACATCCCAAAAAATGTGGTTTGCTGGCCCGGAGCTCTCCTGAAGTGTGTTTCCAGCAAGCTGGTGAGCTCAGAGACACCTTGGAATTGCTGCCAGCCCCCTAAACCAACACTGTCCATTGTTTTCAAGGGTTTTGATCAAATATTTACCTGAGAATGGTTTAATGTGTGTTTCCAGCATTCACAAGTGTTTTCTAGCACCTTTGCAAATGACATCTGACACAGGAAATTCCTCATGCATGGCAGGGTGTTTGTAACAATGCCGAAATCCAGGTGCCCAGAAGAGGCACAACCACAAAGGGAATGTTGGGCAGTGGGAGAAAAGATCCTATTGACAATTAACTCTAAGAACCTGGAGCACCTGGAGATTTCTGGTGTCTTAGTCAGCTTTCTGTATGTGATTATATTTTTGGGGTGATTTTCACCTGCAAAAATTGAGTTGTATTTTTATCCAGTGGAGCAAAGATGGGAATGCAGTTGTTCGTGTTTTCAGGATCTACAGAAGAAAAGAAAATCCTCCATAGTGAGACAGGGAATTATGTCATTAGCTCAGCTCAGTGATTGCTTCTTCAATTCCCCTTTGTGTAAAACTGGAGGTGGTACCAGGTTTTGTGTTTATTTGTGGATTTCCTGTTTAAGCACTACAGCCAGCAGCACCAAACACGTTTCTCTTCTATTTTGTAGCCATAGTGAGCAACCAACAAATCTGAGATTGGAAACACTTTGGAATTCCTTCTCACTTCCATAGAATGTTATTGGACAGATGTTGGACTTCTCTGATGCTTGTTTTCTCTCCACTTATGTAAAACTCAACTCCTTTAAAGCCTGGGTTAAAGAGGCAAGTTTAAAACCTGGGTTTAAAGTATCAAGCTTGAGCCTGAGTTGTTTTCTTATCCAAAACACCCCAAAAAGTCAAGTTTTGACAGGTGAATGAATGCAGGGTGGTGCCAGTCCTGGTCATTTTTACTGTGAGCTCCAACTGCAGACATCTAAGTCTGGATCTTTCATTGTATTCTTTAGTTAATTAAAGCCAGATATTAACTGTAGTTTACAGTTTACTGTAATGATAATTTCAGGTATTTTAGAATTCCCATGCTATAGCATTATCCTTTATGCAGACTAACTTTTCTTTCCTGAGGAAAGCTGGATTTCTAACAGGAAAGAAAGATGGAGAAGGTTGTCAATGCACATCCAGATGAATTTATATCTACATCAAGTATGGATCTTATCCAGCTCAGGTCTGTCCCTGAGCCCAGCAGAGCTTACAGAGGAAACCCTCAGACTAATTAAGTCTTGCTCAGGTCATCTAATGTTCCCAGTCTATTTTCCTGATGAACATATCCACACTGTTGTGCTCTAGATGAAAGGTTTCACTGGGCTGTGAAGTTGAAAGGATGAATTCTCTGCACTTCTCTGAAATCATTATGGCAAAGCTCCATCATCCAGCCCCTGGCTCGTTGAAAGAATTTTTGTGTTTTCATAGGTCCTTTATTTTATAGCCCCTGCCACACTGGGGTTACACTCGCTACGTTTAAATACCACTGCTGGGTGTTTCCATTTCTGTGTGCAGGCACCGAGGGCGCCGAGGCAAAGCGCGAGTGCCAGGAGAGGCTGCAGGAGAGCAGCCAGGAGAGCTGGGTGCAGCGCATGCTGATGGCCCTGGTGGGGGACAGCGCCCTGTTCAACACGCGCGAGGGCCGCGCCGGCAAGGTGCACAACTTCATGCTGGGCCTGAACCTCAACAGCTGCTACCCCCTGTCCCCCCTGGCAGAGCTGCTCACCCAGGAGTCTCTGGAGGAGGAGGAGCCGGCGGCAGTCGCAGGTCAGTTCCCAGAACGCTGGTGCTGTGTGTGGTTACTGATGAAGGCAGAGGGGGCGAGTTCCCAGCATGGTAACCTCACACCACAGCACCGTGGGCACTGTCCAGCAGTAGGGCTTGTGAGGGGACTGGGAGGCTCAAAGGGCACCACACAGTGACTTCTGTCTGCTCCCTGCCCTGTCCCCTGGCACAGCATGTGGAACAGCCACTGCAGGGACAGTGGCTCTTGGTTTGGCAGAAGGGGACCAAACCGCTTTTGGTATGGTGCCCTTTGTTACATCCACTTTCTCACTGTCTTGGCCTTCTCCAAAGGATATCCAGGTTGTTCCTTGGCTCTTACTGATGCTAAGCCTGCTGGTGGAAATGAAGCCTTTCTTTGTTCTCCTGCAGGGCTGTTACAAAACCTTTGTAGCTCATCTGCCGTCTTTGTCTTTTGAAAAACCCCTGGAGGCAACACACTTCTTCACTTGTAGGGTCACAGAATCAGTGAACTTTGGAAGGGACCCACCAGGATCATGGAGTCCAACCCTCGGCCCTGCCCAGACACCCCAACAATCCCACCCTGTGCATCCCTGGCAGCATTGCCCAAGCCCTCCTGGAGCTCTGGCAGCCTTGGAGCTGTGTCCATTCCCTGGGGAGCCTGGGCAGTGCCAGCACCCTCTGGGGAAGAACCTTTCCCTGATCTCCAGCCTGACTCTGCCCTGACACAGTTGATAGATTCTTACTTTGCTGACACCGTGTTCTTCCCAGTGTGAATCTACCTCACAAACCACTCCCATTCCAGGGTCCCTGATGTGCAGGTGCATCCATATTTCATGTTGGCTTAAGCAATGTGGATAGAGGATAAGAATTTCAGAAAAATACGAATTTACAAAAGAAGTTCAAAGTCTTCCCCTCCTCCATGAGGGATGTGGTGTGTGGAACAGTAGCTGTGAAGAATAATTGTGTTTGGTTAGGATTTTGGGGCCTTTGCCTTCATGTTCACTGCAATCTGCTCAGTGAAAGGCAGTTAATTTCTTGGTGTTCTTCTGGCACTGGAATTGTCTGAGCCGAGGCTGGGCAGGTCTTGGAGCAACCTGGCACAGTGGAAGGCGTCCCTGCCCAATGCAGGGTGTGGCACTGAGCAATCTTCAAGGTCCTTTCCAACCATCCCATGATTCTGTGATCCATCAAGCAAAGAACAACTACACCTCTCTGAAGGGGGTGTTCCCTCCAGGCTATTCCTCCCAGCACAGCCCTACCAACTATCCCTGGTGACAGCAGCATTCTCCATAGCCCTCATTTCCTATTCAGAGGAAGGAGATTGTCCCAACTGCTCATTAAGCAACAGTAAATACCTGATGTCATTTAAAAGCTTAAGTAGCAGCCGTGCTCTAATGTGTATTTCTTAATGTAACAAATCCCTTGCAGGGCTTGAAGAGTAATTTCCAGCTGGACTCCACTTTCTAAATATTTCTGTCATCTCAGAGGTGTTTACAACTGCGTAGTCTTAATATTTATAGTACTTAGAAAAGAGGCAGGAAAGTGGGTAGGAAATTTATGGTTGGAAAAAATGACAGTTGATGAGAATTTTGCATAATTAAGACACATGGATAATCTTCAGAATCAACTCTCAGCTTCCTGGGATTTGATTTCAATGGAAATAGAATGCTGGTTTCACAGAACTCTGCACCTCTGACACAATTACTTTGGAGTGCCTGAAGCTTCTGTGGGTTAAAATGGGAAAAGTTTGACATGACTGCAGTTTTTTGCTGTTAGCCAAAGCCCACATTCATAAACCTGCAGTAACAACTCAGATCTGACAGCTGCAAGTGGTTGCAATATTATAGTCAAGAACAGTTAAAAACCCCTTGAAATGTCAGTAGTTAATATAAAATGTAATCACTCAGTAGTGTGATGAGCGTATCCACATTTTAATGCTGTGAATTTTCCTAATATATGGAGGAGCTGAGGAGCCCAGGGACACAGACAGAAAGGAGTCTGTGGTGTAAAATTTAAATCCTTGGATTACTGTGCCACTGGATGCATTTAAGCTGTGCATATTTATTCCTAGCACTGGCAGTTTACCTGTCAGCTTGAGTGCAGAGAGAAGTCTGTATTGCTTTGAGACTTACTCTCCTTTATTGCCATACACTCCAAAGGAGAAATAAGTGAATCAAAAAGGATATCAATAACACTTCCCATCTCCAGCTGTCCCAAACTCTCTGCAGAGGATGAACTGTAGCTGACCTAGAGCAATCTAACAGTCATTACTGAGAGTTGGATTTAGGGTCTGCAGTGCCTGCAGCAGAGATCCCAGCTGCTTGGTCTGGAAGTAAAACCCTTGGCTTTGCTTTTCCACAGATTCTATTTGTGGAGATAATGCTAAGCATTTCCTTATTTCATCAGGAATGATTTCATTGTGAACTCAAGAGTTGTTCTGTTTCTTTTTTTGATGTTACAACACACCAGAACAATTTGAGAAAATGCCAAGTGCATAACAATGGGGGAAAACAGCCCCTAATCCCTGCTTCCTTATTTCAGTATTTATGGAAACAGTTGAAGTAGATGGACGTCAGTAGCAAATGCCCTTCTCATCTGCCTTCCTCCCACTGGAGCTGCCATCTGTGGCAGATTTGGTCTCTGGGCTGTGCCCTCTTTATGATTTCCTAACAAATATCTGTCTGTGTATCCCATTGCTGGGAAGCTGACAGCACTGAGCTGGCTAAACATGGAGCTGGGCTGGTAAACACAGACCCACAGAGTTGTTAAGGCTGGAAAAAGCCTTTAAGATCATCAAGTCCAACCATCAACCCAGCACTGCTACTAAACCCAAGTGCCACATCCTGCCACTTTCTCCCAGTTTGCTGTTTGATGGACTGGAAGGTGTTGGTAATAGGAATGCATCTTTCCTAAAAGGCTGAAAATTTGTGTCCCAGGTTCTGGGATTCTGGGATTCTATGAAGTCTGTGATTACTAAAACCCATTTATATGGCTGTTATAAATTTATCGACGACATTAAGACATTTTCTCCTTTAAAATACAGTAAGATTATTTTGAGAAATTTGATTTTAGGGTCATGAGGGCTGTTAGCAATAGGATCCATCTCGTTCTTCATGTTGGGAGGAAGTTTGCGTGACAGTAATAACACTCCCATCACAAACACTGTTATAGCTGATGCTGTTCTTGATTCAAGGATCTTTCAAATTCAATTTTTGTAACATAAGAAAAGACGAAACTTGAAGGAAAATATTTTTGCAACTGCTTAGAAGTTCTAGTGAAAACAAGGGTTAAATTATGTTTGAGATGTTGTCTTTAAGCAAGAAGAGGAAAACCAAATTGGTGCTAAAGGGAACTGTAGTCAGTGTGGGGTTTTTACCGTTTTTTTAATTGTGATGAATTAGATAAATACCGATACATTTCCATTCATTTATGCTAATTCATGGTTATGAAGTATATCTGGTTCTAAAATAGGTTTATAAACACACTTAGCCCTTTAGCAATGGGCAATGATCTAAAAATGTTCTCTCCTTTAGAAATCAAGGCAAATAGTGGGAAAATGGTGCCTCATTACTTAGAAAAGGGTCCTCTTATAAATAACAACAGAAATAAAAAAATGAAATCCTCTGTTTTAAGATTTTGTTTGGTGCTCACAACATGCTGCTCCTGAAATGACAGGGACAAGAGTTAGAATTTTATCTAATAGATTTTCTTTGCTTCAAAAATACCCTTTTTTTCCCCAGATGACTATCATTGTCAATAAGTAGGTGCCATGAAATTCAATTATAGCAGAAATAATTATATTTTTCTATCCAGCATTCCTTACATTACACTGCCCTCTACAGATATGAGCATTAGATTTTTTGTTAAAAAGCAAAACTATGCGGTGGAAATATTTGTAAGGTCCGGAACAAGAAAAAGCTGCCAGGGAAAAAGTTTTTTAAGTATAGCAGGGATAGTTAAGTAGTGTTCAGAGACTTTAATTTTCTAGTGTCCAGAGACCTGAATAAGTCTGAGGACACCCAGGGAAAATGGATTGGTTTTTCCTGAGCTGCACCCAAAGGATTGTTGGGTTTAGAGGGAAACATTGTCAGGCTGGGCTTAGAGAAAAGAGTGGTGGATGGCACACATTAGGGACAGCACCAGCAGCAAGTGGTTGACAGGGAATTCTGTCCAGTGCCTGAATTAGGGATATGGATATAGGTCACTATTTCTCTTTGTTCCTGGTGGAGTGGTGAGTGTGAGGTCATCTGGTCTGGTGCAGGTTGGAAAACAAGACCTGATAGTACCAATTAATGAGCAGAAGCAGACACAGGCAGGTGTCACAGGAGGGCAGAGCCACATTGAGGATTTTTGGGTAAATTTGGGAGAGTTGGGAAGGATGCAGGGTTGGGAGGGAACCTGGGGGAATAGGTTTGGGCCAGGCAGCTGTTCCAGGGCTCTGCACCCCTCAAGGAAAGTTCTTCCTCGTGTTGAGGTGGAGTTTGTTGTGTTTTAGTTTATGGCCATTGCTCCTCATCCTGTCCTTGCACCACTGAGCAGAGTTTGGGACCATCCTCTGACACCCCTAGATGTCTCTTGACATCCCATAAACTTTTTCCTTTGTGTATGGATTGTTTGGGATGATGGAGTGAAGGTGGGAGGGCTGGGATCAAACCTGGGTATTTGTCCCCTTTGGTTCCCCTCCTCTGGGTCTGCCTTGTGAACTTGGCCTCCTGAGGGCCCTTCCAGTTCTGGCTTTTCACCTCGTTCTCTGGTTTTTAAGAGTTTTAGTTGCACTTGAATTTATGGTGTGTTTACCTGGGATACACTGTGCACTTCAAATTCCTGCTCTCTCCAGAACTTAGGGAGACACTGGAAAGCTCATCAGAACCTCAGTTCTTAACTCGGGTGTCCCTGCTTGCTTTGGTTTTCCCGTGTTCTGCGCAGATCCTGACGAGTTTGAGAGGATCTATGAGCCCCTGGATGTGAAGAGCAAGAAGATCCACATTGTGGACAGTGGGCTGACCTTCAACCTGCCCTATCCGCTCATCCTAAGGCCCCAAAGAGGTGTGGATCTCATCATCTCCTTTGATTTCTCAGCCAGGCCAAGTGATTCCAGCCCTCCTTTCAAAGTAAGTGACACAGGCCCTTCCTTTCCTGGGTTCAGGAGTTTAAGGTGACTCAGTTGTATTCCACGTGGTCCCAGAAAGGCCTTGGCACTGTTGTATCTACAGCTTTGGAATATTTCTGTCCACGTCAAGGCAGAATATTGCCCCGTGCCTCGGTTCCTGTTTACATGCCTTCCATGAGGCAGCTGGCACAAAGAGGGATAATGAAATTGCTTTTGAAGCAGGAGCTTGGTTGTTTTTATGGAAGTTTTGCTTTGGCACTGATTGCAGAGTTTTATTTTCTGTCAGAATTAAACAATTAAGTCATTTTCCCTGCCGTACTCTCCCTCTGCCCAGCTGCTCTCCTCTGTGTGCTGTGATGTAAATGGATGGTTTCATGTCATCATCTTGCAGAAATGCATCATCTCAGGATTGCTAAATCAATAACCTTTTGGAGTCAGGGCTAACTGTTCATTTACATCTCACCAGGATAATCCCGGTTTAAGTGGAACTCTTAAACCCATCTGGACCAGAGCAAAGCAGCAACAGAACAGGGACTAAGTGCCATGGCTGTTTTCTGCAGCAGGTGTGGAAAGCACAGCTGTCAGTCTGTACAGCCTGCACATCCACACAGCTCCAGCTGATCCCAAAGCCTTCTCATGGATCATTTTGGGAACTGCTACAGAAAAACCAGCACTTCAGAGACTGCTGTGAGGTTCTCACTTGGTGCTGTGCTTTAGTGGCCATGGTGGGATTTGGTTGATCTGTGTGATCTTGGAGGTCTTTTCCAATGGTAATGATTCTGCAATCCTCAAAAAAGAGGCATTATTTATTTCAAACTCAAATGGATTTTTAAAATAATTTTTAAGGGAATTCAGAAAACATTCCTGTTTGAGAAACAGCTGGCATTCCGTGCTTTACAGACAAATTTCAGTTAGAACAAACAGAGAATTCTTTTCCTTCAGCTACTATGTTGTGACAAAACCCCCAAAACAACATTAGAGAACAACAGCAGTAGCAAAATGAGCTTGAGATCAGTGCTGACAACTGTAAAGCCAAATTACAGGAGAATAAAAAGGAGGAATTCCTGTAATCTCTAGGTCTCTTGGGGCTACAGGGGAGAATAGAGCACTGAGAAGACTACCTAGTGCTTCAGATCCTTTGTTTTTCCTTAAATGACTGAATCCCAGAGTCTGCTTTTTCCTTTAATATTCTATTTGCATAAGAATGCATCTCCTTTTTTTGTCAAGAGTGCTTGCCCCAGCATCTAAATTTGCTGACGCAGCGCTGCCATTGCCTCTGAAACATCTTTTTCCTCCCTTTTTTAACATTCCACAGGTGGAGTCTGTGCAAAAGGCTGTATATGGTCACCCTTTCTACCCTTAGCATTGTCTTTGTCAGCTGCAGTTTTCTAGGTTGTTTTGGGGAACATGGAGAGCTTAATGAGCACCCAGGTGGCATCCTGAAGGTTTTTCCCTAAACAGTCATTTTCAAAACGCAAAAAAATTGCTTAACTCGATAAAAAATGGTGGGAAAATTAGATGGTGCCTCAGGTTTTCCAGAAGCCTCTGTTGAAGGGAGCAGTCCATTGTTCCTGAAGCACAAGTAGATGTGGAGGCAGACACAGGTGTATTCCTGAGGCAGAGGGCAGGAACAGGGACCAGTTCTGTCCCATTGGTGCATTGCAAAGAGCAAATGCCACTCCAGAAGTGGGCCTGTATCTATGGTAGCACTCTAATATTTTACTCAATGACTCGAGCCTTGGTTTACTGTTTTACACCCACTATCTCTTAATCTCTTGCGTATCCAAAACAGTCGTCCAGAGAAGGGTCCTATTTCATTGAAAACCAAGATTAAAGATGTTTGACCTTCCCTCTCCTCCCTCTCACACACCCTCATTACATGCTTTTGAGTCATTATTTACAAATTACCTTGTTTACTGAGTTGTCATGAGGAAAAAGAAGCCTGTTTTCCAGAGCTCTTCACTCGGTGTGCTTTGAGAGGCCACTGAGTGTGGGGATTGAGTACAACAATGCATGGCTCGCTGTTTAGGAACTCTCAGTGGTTGCCACAGCACTGGTACTGCTTTGCAAGGTAGAATTATGGATGGCTTTTCCCTCACTGTCAGCTTCGTAAATTCACCCCCAGGTTTCTGGGGCAGACCACATTCCTTCCTGTGATTCATGTGGCAGGTGGTGGAGCCTGGGCAGGGTGAGTGAGGTGCTCAGTTGGTCCTGCTGGGTCATCTGTGCTGAGATGGACTTGATAAGTCCTGAGAACCACAGGGTGGTTTGGGCTGGAAGGGACGTTAACCTCATCCCACCTCTGCCATGGCAGGGACACCTGTCCAGCCCTGTCCAGCCTGGCCTTGAACACTCCCAGGGATGGGGCAGCCACAGCTTCTCTGGGCACCCTGTGCCAGGGCCTGCCCACCCTCAAAAGGAAAGGATTTCTTCCCAATATCCCATCTAAACCTACTCTCTGCCAGTGGAAAGCCATTCTCTGTGTCCTGTCACTCCATCCCTAGGAGATTGTCTCTCTCCATGTTTCCTGTCGGCTCCTTCAGGCACTGGAATGTCACCCCAAAGCTCCTCCTCTCCAGGTGAACAATCCCAGCTCTCCCAGCCTTTCCTCCCAGCAGAGCTTCTCCATCTCTCTAATCATCCTGGTGCCTCCTCTGGGCTCCCTCCTTGTCCTCCTCTCCTCTCCCTCCTGTGTTGGAGACTTAATAATTTATGGGTTATGATCCCTGTCTCCACAAACCTCCTGACTTCACAATGGAAGCTTTTGCGCACCTGAGTCTTTCTCCTCTTTCCAGGAAATCCTGCTGGCTGAAAAATGGGCCAAAATGAACAAGCTTCCTTTCCCCAAGATAGACCCCAACGTGTTTGACCGGGAGGGCATGAAGGAGTGCTATGTTTTCAAACCAAAGGACACCTCCTCAGAGAAGGACTGTCCAACCATCATCCACTTTGTGCTGGCCAACATCGACTTCAGGAAGTACAAAGCTCCAGGTGAGCTCACCGTTCCTGATGCTGAATCCACCTGTTCCTCTGGAATCACTTGGTGGTTGATTCCTCTGGAATCACATAACTTGGTGGTTATGTACTAGGAATGTTTTGCCTCTGAAACAACTCCAGCTTTGTCTACAGTCCTTAGGGAATTAATTCAAAGGAGCTGTTAAATATGAGGTAATAAATCCCCAGCCCTAACATTTGGATGGAATTTTTGTATTTGTCCTGTGCAGGCGTTCCCAGAGAAACACAAGAAGAGAAGGATTTTGCAGACTTTGATATTTTCGATGATACAGATACACCTTTCTCTACCTTCAACTTCCGGTATCCCAACGAGGCTTTCAAGAGGCTCCATGACCTCATGGAGTTCAACACCCTCAATAACATGGATGTAAGTATGGGGGCTAAAGGGGCTGGATTGTTACAGGGGGAAGTGGGTGATGTGAGTAAAGCCCTAAGTCTGCCCTACAGAAGGTACAGGGCTTTGCCTCAGTGTTTGCCTGATTTTCCCATTCGGTCCTTGCCTTGGTTTTGCCATTTTACCATCCCAAACCTTTCAGGATAACTGAGCAAAAGGGAGTGTTAAAGATGTAAATGTGATGTGCAGGATTTTATATTCAGGGGTTTTTTTGTCTAATTGGACAAAAAGGACACTGGAAGTTTTCTCTGAAGGAAATTCCTTTATCAGCTAACTCAGTAATAATTGTTTGTAATTGATAGTTGGTGAAACGTGACATCATGATCCCAGCATCTCTGGAGTGACAAGTGTAATGATCATCCCAGATAAAGATATGGGGGTTTTAATCAGTATAGTGAAGAAAACTTGATACATCAGCACAAAGGAAATAAAAGTGGAGATTTAATCTTTCTCAGCATAATTATTATCTTCTACCTCCTTGAAATATGGATTTTCTCAATGTTTGGATTTACCCTTCTGAATTTCACAGGGGGTTTTAAAATACTGTGCATTTTTGTGTGACTTCTTTGGTGTTAGTGGCCTCCCTCATATTTTTACTAACCACATTAAAATCAGTGTTTTATACACTCAAGAAATACTATTTGTACTAAAACTCACTGATCCCCGTGCCCAGCGACGGAGCAGAGCTGAAAGTGGGAGCAGCAGCTGTTAGTGGGAGAAGGGAGAAATGTTAGTGGGAGAAATGTGCATTTCAGAGTGGTTCAGCTGTGAGTTTCCCTGCTGGCTGTGCTGTTCCCTGCAGGTGATCAAGGAGGCGATGATGGAGAGCATCGAGTACAGGAAGCAGAACCCCTCGCGCTGCTCCGTGTCGCTCAGCAGCGTGGAGGCCAGGAGGTTCTTCAACAAGAGCAACCTCAACAACAACAACCACACGTAGAGGCTGTGCCAGGCCCTGCCCCGCCCAGGAACTGCTCCTGCCTTTGGAACTGGAGTCAGGAGGACTTGAGTGGAGCATCCCTGCTCCTCACAGGGCTGTGTGACACTCCTCAACATGTCTCCTTGTGAATGCTCACGTTCCAATAGCATTTTGTACTGCTTCTTTCAGAGCTAGAAACATTTCAGTAGGCTGAGATCCTCATTTTTAACACTGTGGAATTAGTTGGAGATCACTGGGTTCAGTGTCTTTTTGTTGTCTTATAAAATTTTAAACACTGGTTTCTTTTGAGGAGGTAGTTGATTTTTAGTTGATGTAAAATGGGCATAGCTTGAAGGGTAAGATGGAATTAGGAAAAAAAATTGAAATCCACTTTACTGCTATATGAGAATGTCTGTACCATACAGCAAAAAACTAAACCTCTGATGTTTTCTTCTTCTTATTTAATCCTCAAAATTACATTGCTTGAACTCTTGAGCTACTGGCAGCCATGTGTTAAATTATTGTCAGTTTGTGTATTTCTGACCTGAATGTTTCTTCATAAATTGACATGATTTTGCATTTGAGCATGATTAAAACAACACATTTCTGCAAAGGGACAGTGGCAATGTTTACTGGGGATTGGTAGAACGTGCCCAGGTAAGAATGTGAAGCCTTAAGGGCTATTTTAAAAATATATTATTAGTATTTTGAATAATGAAAGACTGTGCATAGACAGAGATTATTTTATTACCATCTCAACCAGTATTGCTATAACTCTGCAAATGCACAGAAAATGCAGCTGCACCTCTGAAATCTTTAATTGCTAAAATAAGTAAATCTCTGGGAAGGGAAATAATTACAATGCATTTCTTTTAACAGCCACTGCACCAAAGATTCATGGAATGGTTGGGGGTGGAAGGGACCTTAAAGTTGATCTCATGATCCATGGGCAGGGATACCTCCCACTAGCGCAGGTTGGTCCAAGTCTACATGCAAAGTTCTGTGGTTAAATAACATTTCCTGTATTGATCAATAGGTTTTATTTCTGTTTGAGTTAGTGCATGTTTAAAATCAAGAGAGAAAATAAAGGTAACTTATCTTAGTGCTGCATAATTTAAACATTTTCTGGAATTCTGGAATACAGAAAGGAACTGGTACCATGATATTATTGTAATATTTTCTTTTAAATGTTGTCTTTCCTTTTGGCAATGTAATATTTGTATTTTTTATTTTATAATATGTACCTACTCTGTTTCATGGAAGAGTTTTATCATGCTTTATACAGTTTATATTATCACAGTGTTACCAGATGATAAAAAATAAAACTATATTTCTGACCTGCTGTTTTCAGACAGTTTTATTTTGATAATTTGTGGGCTATTTTCAGTTTTTTTGTGAAGAGATGTGGAGCAGCTTAATGGTGAGGGGCAGCTCACAAGACTGACAGTGCACAGGATGAGTCTTTGCTGCCTTTAATCTTGGATTCCTTATAAAGCATTCCTTAGACATTATTAAAACTAATGTGGAAGGAGAATAATAATGCAGGAAAACCCCTCTTCTGACACACAATGTGACACCAACCGCACAGAGTTCTCCCATACCTAGAAATGTCATCCTTTGTTTCTCATTTTCCCTCCCTTTAATCCAGGTTCTTCTGCTTTGTGTGTACAGTATTTTGTTCTAACCCAGTGTGTTAGGAGGCAGAAAAATGTAGGTTTAGAGAATGAATTATTTCGGGTTTCAAACATTACCGTAGGGGCAGCACGTGGAAGATCCTTCATGCCTGAAGGACATGGAAGTGCCACCCTGTGCTGGTGAAGGGGGTGAAGCCTTGGGGGTGAGCTCAATTCCTGGAAAACAGCTCTGGCATGGTCTGGAAAATGGCTGTTATGGGCTCTGGAGAGCAGCTCTGGTGGGCCCTGGAAAACAGCTCTGGTATGGTCTGGAAACCAGCTCTGGTGGGCCCTGGAAAATGGCTGTTCTGGGCTCTGGAAAACATCTCTGGTGTTCTCTGGAGAGCAGCTCTGGTGGGCCCTGGAAAATGGCTCTGGAACCCAGCTCTGATGGGCCTGGGAAAATGGCTGCTGTGGGCTCTGGAAAACAGCTCTGGTGGGCCCTGGGACAGCCAGCACCGAGCATGGCCTTGAGTTTCTCTTCCTTGGGGCCTTGGGGCAGGCTGCAGTGCCTGGATGGGCACTGGGAGTCTCTGCCTGCCTCTTCCTTTACCAGCAGAAGGGACTGCTCAATCCCACTGCCCTGGGGAGCGTTGGAGCTCCGGAGCGGTGCCCTCGGCGTGTTGGTGTTGGTGGGAAGAAAACCCGTTTTGGCAGGGAATGGGGCTGCAGCCAATGCCCTTTCCTGTTCCCCTGGGCATGTTTTGTCTGTGGGATGACACCTGAGCCCTGAGTGATCACCTGCAGAGCTGTTCCTGGAGCTGCTTTTCCAGGAGAGCTGCTTGTGCTCAGGAGTGGATGTGGGATCCAGGGCCAGGAGCCGGTTGTGCAACCACTTGTGTTGACATAACAGGTTTTGCTCTGGTGCTCACTGGAGGCAAAGCCGAGCAGACGTTTCCTGGAGCTGTAAATTCACCCTTCACTGGCTGTTGGCACCTGGGATGGACAGGTTTGTGTGGGGATGTGACTCACCAGGAGGTTACACCGGGCCCTTCTCACGCCGGGCGGGAGGCAGGGGCCGTGAGGGCTCCCAGGAATTCCCCATGGCAACACAAACACTGCTCTGCTGTGCACGCGAGGAGCAGCCACCGGGGCACAGCCAGCACACGGCAACTCCCCAGCCTTCAGAGAAACCAAACCCCACAGGACTGGGTCCAGCAGGAACAGGAGTTCTCATGTGGCTGTGTAACCCAGGAGTGCTGAGCCCCACAAACCTGAAATCAGGGAACAAAGGCCAAGCCAAAAGACTCCCGGTTTTGTTAGGTTTTGTCGGGAGAAGTTTGGGAACAGAACTCCCTGAGCAGGCAGCTATCAGCTTGGAGAGACCCATGGGTTAGATTGGACCTGGATCTCAGGGGTGCCAGGAACACAGCCAGGTCTGAGAAAGACGTGGGGACAAACGGGGCACTGAAAGGGGAGCCCCAGCTGTGACAGGGTCACTGGTGCTGGGCTGGGAGCCGGGTCTGATGTCTGCAGAGGGAACTGCTCTGCAGCACCTGGGGCTTCCCTGCCACCCCATCTTCACCTGGAGCCAGCAGCCCATTCGTGAGGCCATCCCGAGACCTGCCAGAAAAATCTTGGTGAATTTAACATCAAACCACCTTTATACTTAAATATTTTGTCTTTAATCAGTACAACGCTCTTCCAGTGTGTCCTCCTCAAAGGCTATGGCCAAACTGGCCACAGAAACCTGGGAGCCTTGAGGTGATTTTGGCCTTTGTGTCTCTCTCAAATTCTCACCCAGGGATATTGTTTTAGGCAAGTCAAAACTGAACAGGGAAAAATAGACAGCTCTGGGTTTATTTGGGTGTGAAACTGTAACTTCTGCCATTGAAGAATAAACTAGATGGTAAAGCTACACCTCCCATCCCTGGCCGTGTCCAAGACTAGGTTGGACAGAGTTTGGAGCACCCTGGGCTAGTGAAGGTGTGCCCGCCCACGGCAGGGGGTGGCACTGGATGGGCTTTAAGGTTTCTCCCAACCCAAACCGTTTCATGATTTTATGATTCTAAAGTTATATCATTTGTTTGGCAGCATTTTATAATCTAGCTGCATTTCTGCTCCTCACCCAACTTTTTGGATGGACTGGGGGGATGGATGCTGGGCCAGCACTGACAGCACGGGACACGGGACTTGTACCAGGCAGTCTGTAAATTCTGGGATGAGAAGGAGAACCTAGGAAACGCCCTCCACATCCCGCTGGTGCTGAACGCCTTCCAGGCGCTTTCTCACAGCTCATTCAGGGTGTGTGCTGGAAAACACAAACCGGAATTAACGCCACGGCCTTCAAAGAGATTGAGGGAAATGTTTCAAAGAGATTGAGGGAAATGTTTCAAGAGATTGAGGGAAATGTTTCGCCAGCGTGTTTGGGAAGCAGAGCCGCTGATGCTTTGCAGCTGTGGGCTCAGTGCGACTCCTCCCGGTCCGGTTTCACCGAACCCAGGGATTTGCCTGGGGGCGTTTTGTGTGCCAGGTCCTGGCACTAACTAATCCCTGGGTGCTGCCAGCACACAGAGAGCCAGTCTGGAGGGCTGCGGTCGGCGAGGTGCCTCTGCTCCTCCGCTGGCTGTGGATTGTGGGCTGGGATGAGGGATGGGAGCCGAGGGTGAAAGGAGGGAGCTTTGCATCCAAACCTGTGCCGTGGGTGGTCCCAGAGTTTGTTTGGGATGTCCCTTTATAACCCTGGGAGGAAGCTGTTCTGAACTGATGCTTTCATGACCTTGCAGAAGTCCAGAAGTTAGTAATGAGGGGAATGATGGGNTCTGGCTCCTTTTTGGACATAAACCTCTGGTGTTTGTGGATTAATTTTCCTAACAACAATGCTGCTTAACTCTCATTTGCTGTTCCTCCCTCAGCTTCAAGCCTCTTTTAACACCTTGTTTAAAACCACATTTTAAACCCATTTTTGGGTAAAGAAACTTGTTCCAAGGTGATACAGAGCAGGTTTTAATAACTCACCAGACCACAGGCCTTTTTCTGGTGTTGCCTCTTGAGTCTTTTCTGCCTCTTTTTTCAAGAGCTGCCAGAAAATAAATTAGAGAATAATTTGATATCTGAAATCCATTGTGTCTTTATGGCTCACTTCCTTTTCTTTTCTTTTGGAATTTTGGGATCATGGAACCATTAAGGTTGGGAAATACCTAACAGATCATCGAGTCCAACCATCAGCCCAGCACCACCACCAGGTTCAGCACTAGACCTGGTCCCCAAGTGCCACATCCACATTGTTTTTGAACACCTCCAGGGATGGGGACTCCACCATGCTCCGTGACATGGCTGTGAGCTGGGACAGCTGGAGGATCCAGCAGCAGGTGTGGGGTGGTGTGAGGGAGCAGTGTTTCAGTGTAAATTGTTTGAAATACAGGAAACACAATGTTCTAGATGAAGAACAGAGGTATTTATACAGTTAAATATATGTATTTAAAATTTATGTTCAACTTATGAACTGTCATTGCTCTAGACTAAACCCACCCCACTTTTCTTCTCATCCCTGGGGGCCAGTGCACGTTTCCAGCTAAAGGAAGTATTTAAAGTCCCAAAGATCATTGTCCTGCTCTTTGATCCCTGTGTGAGGAAAGGGCAGCATTGTTAGGGTTGGTCTTTGTTCTTGTAAATTATTTAGTACCAGTGGCAAGGAGGGGTTGTGCAGGCAGCAAAATGTGATTAGAGTGACCTAAATTTAATAAAATAGCTAAAAACGGTGAGGATATGGAAAGAAGGTGAACACTGAGGGACGCCCGAGTTGCCTGCTGTGGGCTTTACACACTCCCAGAGTCAGAAAGCCTCTCTCTGCCCTGGAGGCTGCAGCCTCAGGTGTTTTGTACAGCACACACTTTAATGTAGATGTTTTTCTTCCAGGCAGTGGTAACTGCCCGCAGTATCAGCCAAATTCCTATCAGTCTAAGTGAAAACTTGAAGACACAGAGTTTAGTCTAACCCTGAGTTTTAGACCATCCTTCTGCTGTGAGTTCTCCCTCTGCCCAACCAAGGCAGTTCTGACCTCTTGTAACCCAGGACATGAGTGGTCTTTAATCGGTGTCTTATTGTTTTCCCTTTTCATTTCATGTTT
This sequence comes from Irena cyanogastra, assembly GCA_013397155.1. Lineage (NCBI taxonomy): Eukaryota > Metazoa > Chordata > Aves > Passeriformes > Irenidae > Irena > Irena cyanogastra. Next base: position 426,138 of record VWZV01010643.1, on the reverse strand, counting down.
TGTTTTAGAACTTGTTTTTGGTGCACTGATTTAAAAGGATTTAGCAGGAGAGATCTGGACTGGACCAATGGCATGGCTGATACACAGAGCAGAAAACAGGTCAGCAAATGTTATAGAACCACAGAAGGGTTTGGGTTGGAAGGGACCTTAAATTTCATCCACTTCCATGGGCAGGGACACCTTCCACTAGCCCAGGCTGCTCCAAGCCCTGTCCAACCTGGCCTTGGACACTTCCAGGGATCCAGGGGCAGGCACAGCTTCTCTGGGCACCCTGTGCCAGGGCCTCACCACCTTCACAGGGAACAATTCCTTCCCAATATCCAATCTAGTGGATCTGATTGGAATGAAATAAACCCCCCAGAACCTGGTTGATTCCTTAAACAGACGTTAACAGGAAGGAGGGGATGCCCAACAAGGAAAGGTCCAAACCCAGCAGCCCCTTCTATGTGTCTGGCTAGAAGGGTGAGGCCAGAGCTCCTCCTGTAAAAATACAGCAGGGGCCAAGCTGGACAAACGTGCCCTGGGAGCTGGACACAGGGAAGTTGCTCCCCTGAGCCTGGCACATGGATCTGAAGGGAATTTGCTGTTTGAAATTCAGGTTCCTTTCAAGGCAGAATGAGGAGTTGGAGCCCTGTAGCTGCACCACATCTGAACAGCTCAGTTTGGCGAAGTCTGAACGTTTCACTTCAATGTAAAATTCCAACATTTGTGCTCTGCAGTGTGACCAAAGTCAGCTCTCCTGCTCTGTTGTGTAATGTAATAAATGTCAGGTTGACAAATTCAACTCCATCGCAATGTTTTTTTTATAATTGCCCGTGGTGTTGTAAGATGCACTTAACAAATATTTGTTGGCTTAAAGGATGCCACTGAATCACCCTTCTCTGATGGCAAATCCTTGCAGTGGAAAACAGCCCTTGCTCATATTTTCCCGGTTCCCTGTGTAGTGGGACACAGAGGAAAGCTCTTACAAAACAGAGAACTTGGTGTTACGAACCCACAGGTAATAGCCAAGCAACGGCATTTCACCATCCAAATAAACACAGGGTGTTTAGGAAAAATAAAAATGATGTGGTGATCCAGCCTTTGCTTCCCAGCAGGAGGAGGACACAGAGCTCGAGTGGCTCCCAGATGCTTTGGTTGCTTGGTGTCCCCACATCCCCAGCCCCCTCGCTGCTGGAGGCTGCAGGTCTTTGGCAGAACGATGTCACTCAGAGAGGTAAGGGCAGTCCCGGGAGCTAGGGGCTGCTCCCTGCAAAACCCGGGCAGTTCCAGCCTCCCTCAGCCCGCAGGAATGAGAAATCCCTTTGCCAGGGCAGCTCCAGATGCTAAATGTGTGATGTACAAGGCCAGTAAATGGGGATTTAATGATTCTTGACATTCCCCCTGGACGCACAAACAGCTTTTTGCAGGACGTTAACACCAGGTGCCTCTGAGCAACCCGGCTGTCCCTCAGGCAGCCTCTGTAACCCAATGAGTGGCTCAGGGACATCACAGTCACTTCTTCAGGGACATCACAGTCACTTCTTCAAGCGGCAAAAAAAGGGTGATTAACCTTGGAACAGAAATAATTTCAGTGGAAAACTGGACAGGTTTCAGTTGTCCCTTACAGGAAGGCTTGACTATTTGTCATCAGATTTTCCTCAGCAATCTTACCCCAAAACTTGCCTTTCTCTACTTCTCAGTGGTAATGCAGGAAAAATAATTGGAAGCCTTCTCTTTTCTTTTTGTCTCAGAATTCTGTACATGGATACAAGACATTCATGACTGAACGGTCGAGCAGCTTTATGGTTTTGGGATTCTCTAGGTAAGTGTAAGGCAAACACAGAGAAGGCACTCTCAGTGCCTCTGAGCCCCCGAGTTAAGCTCCACCTGTGAGTGCTGTTCAAGACTCAACTTTAGTTAGTTAATACACAGTTAATTGCCAAGTGATTTACACATCCATCCATCCATCCATCCATCCATCCATCCATCCATCCATCCATCCACTTCATAGGGACTGTGGCTGTTAAAACCTTTGCCAGCCCACAGCTCACGTTATGAACGAGGACAACTGTGTGTAAAAATAAAAAGAAAAGAAATCTCTGTGTCTAAAAGTAGGAAAATCGAGATTTCTGATGATTTTGGGGTGCTGACAAACCAAGGGAGAGCTGCTGGCCCTTTCTCTTATGCAGCAGGAATTGCAGGAGTCGGTGAGTGCCCAGGAGAGACCTCGGCACTGTGGCTGGGAACTGCAGTGTGGGATCCTCACATTTTGTTCTGTGCATTATTGGTTTTCTTGCCTTCAGGTATTTTCAGCTGTAAAGACCTCACAGATAAGTAGCTCATAAATTATTATGCATCACTCTGAGAAAGCAAGAAAGAAAATGAGACTCTTACTTGGGCTTAATTTTAAACTGTAAGACTTTTAGATGCAGATGAACACATACATTTATTCATAGCAGTTGTTCTTTAGAAACGACAGAGCCAACATAAAACTGAAGATGTGTCAGATTTAACAGCAAATTTTGGAAGAATCCCTGTCTTTTTGTGAGCTTTGGGTGGTGTCCTGGCTAATGTTTTCTGGGTGTGCTCTACTGCTCTACTTCAACTGCTGTGGTAGACATTCCATACATTCATCCATAAAAATCCCAGAATGGTTTGGGTGGGAGGGACATTTAGGCTCATCTTGTTCCACCCCTCTACCACGGGCAGGGACACCTTCCAGTGGATAAGATCTGTTGGCTTGCTCTTTTATTAAGAGGAGGACTCAGGTGTAGTGTAGATCATCTATCTGTGCTGATAGTATGATGGGAGGTTTGATCTCAACCCCTTTTTTTTTTTTACCAGGAGCAAAAATTCCTGCCACTATTTCCTAAACTTGTTTACTCTTCTCTCCCATCTTTATTTCCCCTGCTTCAGGTCTTGTGAAGGTCTTTTTGCATTTTGCAGGCAGCAAGGGGAAATCTTGGATGAAACATTTTCTGTGTCAAAATTCCATAGTGAGGGGACTCACACAGAGGCAGGGCTGGGCCAAGATCACTGGCACAGGGTGCCCAGAGAAGCTGTGGCTGCCCCTGGATCCCTGGAAGTGTCCAAGGCCAGGTTGGACACTGGGGCTTGGAGCAACCTGGGCTAGTGGAAGGTGGCATGGCAGGGGTGGGATGAGGTGAGTTCTAGGATCCCTTCCAATCCAAACCATTCTGGGACACTATGAAGAACAGGAGGAATGGAGGCACGAAGAACAGAGAAGAAATTTCAGCATCTCTTCCCTACACTAGCATGGACATCTAACAACCTGGCATCCACCAAGGCACCTCTGGAAGTCATCCAGCCTTTTTCTGCAGCCTCTGGCTGGCAGCACTTCTGAGCTCCCTGACCCTTCAGCCAAGCAGGAGCACTAATGAGCCATCAGGTTTTTCCCAGGCGGGCACAGCATTGTTTCAAGTCTCCAGCCCTGAACTAAACAAACCCTTCATTCCTCCTCAGTTAATATTTACCCGCACAAATGAGGCTGGAGCATTTCACAGGTTGGTTTGTAATCGTTACCTGCTCTATTTTGTCTTCCTGACAACGAGTCACAGAATGCTGAGGCTGGAAGACATTCAAATACTAGGTCAAACTGTGGCTCAGATCCATCGGGATTCTGATGAAAGACAGTTGTGCAGGATCTGTATTTTTATCCAGAGCAACCCCTCTCCAATTAGTGGCTAAATTTGTTTTCAAATTCAGCAAATAACTCCACAATGAGAATTGTTTTTAGGAACTCAAGGAACTTTTCAGAATTGTGTAAAAACTGCTAGAAATATCTCTTTGGAAATCAAGGAACTTTTCAGAATTGTGTAAAAACTACAAGAAATATCTCCAAAAGTCATGAATTTGTAACAGTGAGAAATGTCAACAATTAATTTAACACTTCCTTGGTTTAGAATTAATATGGGATATGTTTCTTTGATGTGAAAAGAAAAAAAAGATCCTGGAGAATGTTTTGTTGCTACTCTGAAATGAATATGAATGTAAGTTTTCAATGACAGTTCCTTCCAGCACTAAGCCAACCCTGGTAAGTGGCACTGTGGAAATGGAGTGGTTTCAGTGGGCACAAAATCGATGGAGTGGCACAGAAATCCAACATTTTTTTCCTTGTTTCACCTTTGTAAGTTCAGTTTCATCCTGTGTTTTCAGCAAAGCTCCTATTTTGTTCCTTGTCTCCTAAAAAAAAATGTTTACTTGAAGCTCTGTCCAGGTTACCCTCCCAAAAGTGTTCAGCTGTCCCCTGTTTGTTGTCTCTAAATCAGAATGACAATCATTATTAGGCAGATGCAGAATCACAGGGGGGAAACTATGTAATTCCAGGCACTGTACAGGCTTTCAGTTCTAGCAGGTGAAGTGTTTAAATTCAAAAGTAATTTTTCAAGAAGTACTTTGAAGAAATTTGATGTTGCTCTGATTTGCAATGACAAGAAATGGTAAAAATAAATACAAAGCATGCATCGGGTTGGGTAAGAGGTTCATTTTCCAAAAAAATCTGATAGAGGAGAAAGAGAGTGCTCTTCTGTAGGAACTTCTGCTAGGGACAGAAATGTGGAACATAAAAACAGCAGAAGCACTTCCCAATGGCAAACCTTAACCCTAGGTGAAACCCTAAACCAAACGCTTACCCTAACCGAAAGACTAACCCTAAACCCAAGCTTAAACATAACCCTAACCATAACTCTAACCCTAATGCTAACAATAACTTTAACAATAACTCTAACCCAAGCCCTTCATGAAACCTAACCCTACACCACAAACCCTAACCCCTAAAACAAACCCTAACACTAAACCTAACCCTATACCCCTAAAACAAACCCTAACACTAAACCTAACCCTATACCCCAAACCCTAACCCTAAAACTAACATAAACCCCAAATCCTAACCCTGCATCCCAAACAATGAACCAAGCCCTAACTCTAAACCTAACACAAACTGTAACTCCTAACCCTACACCCCAAACCATGAACCAAACCCTAAACCTAACCGTAACCCAAGGGCTAACCCTAACCCCTAAGCCTAAGCCTAAACCAAAGCCTAACCCTTGTCTTTACCCTCACGGCCTCGTGGGAAGACACAAAGAGCAGCATTTCCATTTCCCACTGACTGCCTGCAGATCCAACAAGTTGCAAAAGGCAGCTGGAGGTGACCTCAGCCATCAGTCAAATAGAGGTGTGCTGGAAGGTACGGGGAAGGTAATGGTCTTTTGGTGTAGGAATAAATGCAAGAAAGGCTCCCTTGTTCAGGGAAATAACTCAGCCACATTGTGAAGCTTCACAGGGAGGATTGTGACAATTCACTTGTGGGGAGCTTTGGATAAGACGGAGATGGGACTTTTGAGTTGGTTTTGATGATGCAGTTTATTTTCTTATCTTCCATATAGGTAGGAAGGGTGAGTTTGGCTCACATTGTTATAGTGTGGTTTAGATCTCAAGACTCTTAGTTACAAGTCTCAGATTAAATCTTGTATTTAATTCCAAACTTTAACTTGCAAGCCCAAAATTCTAAAAATCCTTTGCATTCCAGATTCCAGCAGAGGATAAAAATGTTCTCTGGTTTGTGAGATTTCCAGGGAAACCAAGGCCCTTGCTGCTGCCATCCGGCTGCTGCCTGGGGAGCAATCCAAGGGGGAAAACAGGGACAGGCAGGGAAAAGCCTGAGCCAGGGGTGGAAACAGCTCCTGGGCTTTGTGGGAGTTCTGTGAGAGGGAAAGGCTGGGTGGGAGTCACTGCTGTGCCAGGGAAAGGGGTTCAGTAAAACACCCGCAGTGCTCCTCGTGGGAGCTGCATCCAGCCTGCAATGCGGCACCTCCAGGGCTCTTCTTCTCCCTTCCAGAGGCACAAGAGGCTCCACTGGGTTCAGTGCAGAACAGAACCTCAGAGTTTTCTCAAAAGTACCTGAAAATATTGGTAGTGCCCTCCACAATTTTAAAACTTTTTCTTTTTTTTTTTAGGAGAGAGCTGTGAGGAATCATGGAATCCCAGACTGCTTTACCTCAAAGCTCCTCCCATTCCACCCCCCTACCATAGGCAGCGACACCTTCCACTGGGCCAGGTTGCTCAGGGTACAAATCCAGATTATTTTACTGAAGTGGTTAGCAGGTTGCTTAACTTGGGCTTCTTTCCCTTGATAAAAACATGGGGTGGGTTTACAGGCTGTCTTCCTTGCTGCTAATTGTTATGTCCTTCATCAGTGTTCAGAAAGGCTTGGACATTATCAGCCATGGAAAACTCAGCCCATGAGTTATAGCACTCAGTCAGTGACTGGGTACTCTGGAGTACTGGCTTATCAATTTCTCAAAGTGTAAATATTTTCCTTCTTTTTTTTGGTAAAAAAAAATCTATTTTTAAAATGCTTAAAATATCTTGCCTCGGTGAAATCTCTTTGCAGTGAATTCAAGTGACAAACTTTAACCAGATTTCTTCCCCCTTCTCTTTTTTCCTCTTTCAATGTGTTGTTGATCATCAACTTGTGTTTGTAACATGAAAGATCAAGATATGATAGGCTTGTACTCTGAGGCTTTTTCCTAGTTCCATTAATTTCTACAGCAAAAGGTTTGTTTTTCTTCATTCAGTAGTTTGTGCTCAAAATGTGGAAATTGAACATTCACTTCCCACTTCAAACTGAAGAAATTTTAGCTTAGGGAAACTGGAAAACACAATAGGGATTTTTACTATGGAATTTTGCAATTTATTCTGTTACAGCGTTCCTGTGAAGGATGCATAAAACTGAAGCTGAGGCCAGGAGAAGGAGTCAAGGGTCTGTCTGGAATGAACTGATAGCAGAGGTGTGGAGAAAGAACAAATCTCTGGTTTGGCGTGTGCACAGCTGCAGCCACGTGAGCTTGGGGCATGAGGAGCCCTGAAAGCTGGAAATGGGGGCTGGAAAGGGCTGATCCTCATTTTGTAGGGTTTCTATATCGTCCTGATGTGTGTTTTCCCCCGCTGTCCTCTCCCTGATGCTGCAGCACTGCCCCAGCATGAACCAGTCCCAGGGGCAGCATCTCCTGGGTTCTGGGCGCCACCTCTTGGTGCTGGGACAGCTCCTCCGTCTGTGCCGAGCACGGGGCTGGGGCACGGCCAGTGCCCGCATTTCTGCTCTTCAGCAGGGAAAGCCACGGATGTGAAGGGCAGCAGCGCATCTGGAATTCCCCTGCAGCAGCGGCAGCTGGAAGTTTAGTGGCACCACCCGAGGAAATGAGAAATACCTGCATCTCTGGAACTCATTCCAGACCTACCCTTGTGGGTGACACAGCTGTGAGCTTAAATGGATTTTAATGGTTTGGGTCAGATCAGGTGTGTCTGGTTCGGTTTTGTTGCTGTTTTACTCCTTTTCATTGTTTTTGTGGGCGTCTTTAGTCCCCATGAGTAGCCCATGCCAGATCTCCCAGAGGAATCCACTATATCCCATAGGGAGACAGCGGTGTGAAGTGGAAACATCACAGGATGAGGTTCAGCATCCTTTTTATTAACTCACACGAGCACAGGTGCATTTCTTCACCATCCATCCATCCATCCATCCATCCATCCATCCATCCATCCATCCATCCATCCATCCATCCATCCATCCATCCATCCATCCATCCATCCATCCATCCTCTTGCACAACTGGTTAAAGCTTCACTAAGTTATTAAGACAATGCATTAATGGATCTTTTGTTGCTCTGGGAAGGCAGATTTCCCGGGATGGTGCCTGCGGGAGGGGTTTAGGGGGTGGGCTGCCAGTTCCTGGGGCATGTGGGGAGCAGCCCGAGCAGGTGGAGATGGCTTTCCTCGGGATCCCCCCTGAACATCTGGATGAGAGCTCATTCCTGAGCTCCTTCTTGTCAGAGCCCCAGTGGCTCCCGGGGATCACGAGCCAAAAATTTGCAGCTGAACTGCTCTCACCCTTGATGGACTACACCGGATAATTACCAGACCTGTGCCTCCCTTCGCACCTCCTGCAGCACCCTGAGAGGTGCTAATGAATAAATACTCACCTTGCAGCCTGCCTGGAGCCCTGAGGAGGAACAGGAGGGGAAGGAGTTAAGTGATGCTGCTTTTTTTCCAACAGGGATTGGTGCCACAACACCCTCGGATGACTTACGGTATGTCTCTGGCAAGTTTTATGCTGCTAACCCAGGATTAACTGATTTTACCGTTCAAGGGGGATAAAATTATAAAGCTAAAAGGCAGTCTGTAAATTCCAGCAACAAGGGGTGCCAACCTCTGCCTTTTGCAGTAGATGGGGCCTGGACATTTTTATGTTCCTCTTTATTTGCAGTTTGGCTCTGCCTAGGGGAGCCAACATTAATTGCCAGGAGGTGGAGAGAGAACAGTGCTGCAACCTGGGTCTGTGGGATGGCTTGGAAAAGCACAAGGATATTCCTTCATTTTAGCCCATCTTAGACAGGACTTAAGGAATCAATAAAAAGTTTTAAAGGAATGGAGAGGGGTCCTCCATGAGTATTTAAGGAGCAGGCTGGAAAGTGCAGGTGGTGAAGGCAAAGCAGAAAGTAACAAGATCAAGCTGCACCAGGGCAAATCTGGTGTAAATGTTCCACCCTCCAACACAAGGAAGAAGTTTTTTACTGTGAGGGTGGAATGGCCCCAGCACAGGTTGCTCAGAGAAGCTTGCTTTTTGTGGTTTTCTTTTTCCTCCCTTTCAGAAGACAATTTTCCACCTGGAGTCAAAGTGATCATTAGGAAGAAAAGGAACTGGAGATGGGTACAACTCTGAGTGGTCAATTGTTTGCTCTCATTATTGGATTGACTAGGACACAAATCCCAGCAGGGCAGGAGCAAAACACTAGAGGTCAAAGTGCTAGGGTTTATTTTAACTTTTTTGTTAATTTTTTTTTTTAATTTTTGTTTTCTTAAATGAAAATGTCTGTGTTTCCTCCATTTCCTCCCCAGCCAAAGACAGGATTTTGGCTCAATGTTCTTACGGGTCCTTTCCAACCTCAATGGTTCTATGATTATAAGCACATAATGATGACTATCAGCTCCATAACATTTTCTTTTATTACTTTCTGCTGTCCCAGCCATAATTCAAGGGCCCAGCTTTGTTCCATGACTCTGAAATTGTTGTGAACGGGTTATGCTTGCAGCTGAACACCGAGATGGGAATTGCAGACTCATTTCCAGTACCAGAAAGGAGCTCACAGGGATTGTTACTTGCCTTGTTCACCCTACAGGCCACCCTTAGGATGTGTGTCATTGCCCATTTTCCATCTGGCATCCCAGGGACTGGTGTTCTCCTCGGCTTGGCAAAGCTGGGAGGCTCAGGGACATCAATCAGGCCACCCAGATACTCGTAAGGCTTCTAGCACTGCACTATATTTCTGAGTATTTGAGTTTATCCCCCTCCAGCTCCTGTGTGCTAAGCACTAAAACTGGAATTATTCCAGCAAATCTCCTTGGTTTTTTCTTTGCTTAGAATATGGCCAGGCTTTCCTGTATCTGGAGCAAAAGGCAAGGGAAAGGAAAGGAAAACAGGTAGAAAATGAGTTTGCTAAAAGTAAAATAAGTGGTCCCTATTTTCTCCCTTGTTTGGTAGGAGCCTGGAAACAAGTTGGAGTGAAATCTCTAATTATAACAGTTTTATCTGGAGATGAATGAATGGATAATATTTCATTTGAAATAGAAATTGCAGGTCAATTTGACAAATATGAGATATGGAAGTGTCCAAGGCCAGGCTGGATGGGGCTTGGAGCCACCTGGGCCAGTGGAAGGTGTCCCTGCCCATGGCAGGAGGGGCACTGGATGAGCCCTTCCAACCCAAACCAGTCTGGGATTCTCTGAGATGTCTGACGAGCAAATAGGAGTCAAGGCACAGATTGAGGAAATCATTTTGGTAATGTGGGATTTTGGGAAGTGTGGGTGCCTGTTGGGGGCTGAAAAGAAACTGAAATCTTCTACTCTTTTATTCCTACGAGGGGTCAGGAAATCTGCAAATGGCTCAAAGGACAGTTGGAGTGATCAGTGCTTCGATCTGACCTTGCAAAGCTGGATTTTGAAGGATCAATAACCCCAAGAGATCAATATGTGTTTGTACATCCAAAATGCTCTGAAAATGCAATTAATTCCCCTTGGTAATAGCACTCTCAGCTTTGACCCTGGGTTATTATTATTTGATACAAACAGTAAATGAGAGAAGATGGATTAGCATCGAAGGAGACTGAATAGTCCAAGAGAGCAGCAAGGAAGAAACCGAATTAGTCTCAAATCTGTCTTTTGTGGGTAGTTCTGGCTCTTAACACCTTGTTCAGGTTTTTGTTTCTTTGAGGGGAGGGAGTCAGGAAGACAGAGGTGGAAACCATGCTGATGTGTCCAGCAAGGCTTCCCTGAACGCCGGGACAGAGAGGCTGTCGGATAAATTCTCACTGCACATTTATGGTGCTAAATTGGTCCTGCAGCTGAAGAGAATTTAGCGTCTTCTCGAGATCATATCTGTCTCTAAAAGTAGAGGAGTAAAATGTGACACTGCTGTCCCCAGGGCTGCAAGCATTTCAGTGGAGAGCTGTAAGAGCCTGAACGAGGGATGCGGGACTTAGGTAGCTCTTCAGAATGCTGATTATTGTATCCGAGATGTGACAGCAGTCCAGGGTCGTGGGTGACAGAGCCTGTGCCTACAGCTGTCAGCTCCAGCTGCAGACATGCCTGGAGACCCTTTAATTTTGGTTACACTGCATTATATACTTCCCTTTGCTGAGCATCTTATAACAACTAATCTATACCCTTGCTACTACCTATAGCCTATCATAACTGCTATAATTACCTTATTAATGTTACTATTCTCCAATCACGTTACTATTCTCAAAGTTAGTGTGTTACAGTTTAAGCTAGAAGTTGTTTTTCGGTTTTCTTGCAGTGGAAAATTCTGAGACCTTTTTTCTACTTGCAACATTGGCAGTCTTGCTTGCCTGTAGAATCTTTCTGCTTGGTAAAAACATCTTTTTGTTTGTGGTCACCTTATCCTTTGCTCTAAGTCATAGAAACCCCTTCCAACTAACATACCCTTTGCCTTCTTAGTTATCCAGTAGGACTGGCTCAGCAATTGTCAATTTACACATCTATTATTCTTCTACATCAAAACTTGCTTCCATCTCTATTTCTCTCTCAGATTCTACATTCAGAAATCTTTCTGCCAAGCACACGTATCTGTTAAACTTTCTTGTCAAACTTTTCATCCATCCCAACAGAGAGCCCTGCAAATGAAGGCAGAGGGCGCTGAAATGAAGTGCTGGGGAATTTTGCTTTCCAGGCTGCATGATCCCAACCTGCCTGAGCTACCCGAGATGATGAGAGCTTTCCTGCTTTCCCAGGGGCTGGGTGCTGGAGGAGCTCCACAGGAAGAGATTTACTTGCAATTTGCTTGTTTAGCACAGTGTAGCGTGCAATTCGTATTTTCCCGTGGGAACCAGGAGCATGTGAAGCCTCTTTCTCTCCTGGTAGCCTTTAACCTCTGTGCTGTTATTTTCCCCTCTTTTGGGGCTCCTCAGGAGCTCCCCAGGCCCACCATGTTTGTTCATCACACTCAGGTGACAGCTGTCTGTCCCACAATGTCCCCGGCGTCGCTGCTTGCTATTTCTGAATGCCACTTCAAGCTCATTCCCTGCAGGAAAATTTTAGTGGGAAACTTGATAAGGTTTTTTTATTTGTACCTCTGGGAATTTCATTTTTTTTTAAAGCAATCACTTATTCACAGTGACTCCAATGTATTTTCAGGGATGGCAGGAGGAGAGTAGAGGCAAGGGAAAGTCACCCACTGTGTTTTGAGCAGTGGGAAAACCAAACCACAGTGGTTTGACCTCTCCAAAAATCAGAAACTATCAAGAAGCAACAAATCCCACCATCAGTTTGATCCCAGGTGAAACCAGCTCTCAGTTCCTGATGTATTTAAGAGTTAGCCTAAGACACCACAGGTGGGATCCAGTTTTCAGGAGAAGCTGCTGGAAGCTGTTCATCTTACAAAAACACACGTGGAGGAGATACCAGCCCTCCTGGGCTTGAAATTCCTTTGTCACAGCTGGAAACTTCCCAGCAGGAGCTGGAGCAAACCCTGAAGTGGGCAATAACAAACATTTGGGAAGAAGAATAAATGAGCTCAAACCTGACAGCCCTGCAGAATTTGCCCCAGAGAGTGTAAGCTGAGTTATTTAGGTTTAGTTCTTTAAGTCTTTAAACAATATTTCAAATAACCATCGATTCCAGTTGGCTGGGAATTTCAGAGGGCGATTGGGAGTGAGGAGAAAGAATTTCTTAAAAAAAAAAACCAAAAACCTGAAGGGAAGTCAAGAGCTGCTGGTGCTTTTGCCTTATTTGCACACGAATCCATGTGAATTGCTCTGCCTCCTGATCTCTGCTCTGCTGGAGTGGATCATTCAGGGGCACCCTGGAGAGGGGATCTTTGTGGGAATAACTTGTGCTGATGACTTCTTAGCACTAAAACCCAGGAGAACATAGCAGAGAGCCCCCGAGCTGCCATGGGAAGCTACAGAGGGCGTGGGGCTTGTAAACACCAAGGAGGAGTGGGGATTCAGGGATGCACAAGGACACTGATAGGGCTGATTTGGGGAATAACAAAGGGAGCAAAGAAGAACCCAGCATACAGTGACTGCCCAGAAAAAAGGAAAACTGCATATGGCGTGTGGTTTATGCACTAATGAGGAAAAAGCAAGAAAGCAAACCATTCAGAAAGCCACAGAGTGGAGAAGAAGAAATTCCATTAACACCTCAGAGTCCTCCCGGTGAGGAAGGTGCAGTGTTGAGGACAATGAGGGGACATTCAGGGATAGGTGGGTCAATGAGTAGAAAGGGGGAACTCTCAGAAAAAGGGGGAGATGTGAGAAAGTTCTGCGTGTGCATGTTGTAACCACCCCACCATTGCAGAAGGGCTGAGACAATTGGGTGCTTTGCACCCCAAATGTTTGTACCCTTGCAACTGGACTAATAATAATTCCTGGACTGGGCTGTCAAGGCTTTAATTCTGTCCATAAATTCTTGGCCCTGCATGTAAGTTGTGCTCCTTTGGCTCAGGTGGGTTGGCAGGGAGCTGGTGAAGTCACCTGCCCTCTAAAATCTGGGTGCAACAATAACTTCGAGTTATTGTTAAAGGGCTCTCTGTGCCCTTCCAGAACCAATAGAAGAAGTGGTGCCTCGGGCAGAAGTTGTAACAGCTGCAGCTTTAGGTGGACTTCCAGTAAAGGAAGAGAGAAAGATTGGTTGGAATCTGCGAGGATTTTTGCTGCTGCCTTTTTTTTTTTTTTTTTTTAAAGTTTTTTTTATTTTTTTTTTTAAGTAAATGTGTAATGAAATGGGAAAGGAGGAGAAGGTGCCCTTCCAAAGCTTGTGCTGGATGGGGCATTCAGACAAGGTTGCAAACCCAGTCAAGGCTGTTTGCTTTGAAGCAGGAGGAAATTATCTTTCCTGCTCAGAAAAGCACAGGCTGGACTGTACAGCCAAGCTCACTGGTGAGTTTTAGTGAAAACTGACTGTGTTGTAAAAGCTACTTCTGAAGGGGAAAAAAAAAAGATTTTTTTTAAAAAAGATTTCCTAATATCTACCTCTTAATTTAGTCTCCTGGTTTGGATTGTAGTTTTCAGGTATTTTGTTACAAGAGCTGATGTTTTTGAATCCCTTCTCATCAGAGATGAGGCTTCAGGTGGCTTAGCCAGGTGACCAGTCCTCTGCCATTGCTGGCTGTTAATTCCAACAGAATGGAGAAATAAAATTCACCCTCTAATCACAGAATTCCAGACTGCTTTGGGTTGGGAGGGACTTTAAAACTCACCTTGTTCCACCCCTGCCGTTGTGGGGACACTTTCCACTGGACCATCTCTCCCTCCCTGACCTCTGTCACCTTTCCCCATCTGCTGTGGGATTTGTGGGATATTTTTGTGTGTGTCTGTTATTAGTTTACCTCTTTTGTCAGCAGAAATGCCATAATATCCCGTTTAAATGCGGCAAAGTGGGATCTGACTGGGGCTGTTGAAGCAGCTCTAAGAACAGGGGGGAGGGGGCGAGGGCACGCCCTTGTTTTCCCCCTTAATCCGTTCCCACTGCCGAGGCTGAGCTTTCCCTGCTCTGGAAGTTCTCCCCGCATCCTCTAGATGCTCCTCGTGCTCCGCAGGAGCCGCAATTCCTGAGCAAAGCCCCAGCCGAGCAGTGGAGCTCCTTCTGTGCCAAACCCGGCAGCAGCATCTCCCTCCCCTCCCCTAATTCGCTTTCTCGATTGTTCCTGTCACAGCGAGAATTTACAGAATTGTCACTTAAGAGGAGAAAGTGACAATTTCCCTGGAAATCTTCTGGTTGCGGGGACCTCTCTCGCCCTTTCCCTTGGCACATTCAATGCAGCCAGTGCAAGGCAACACTTGGGAGAGCAAACCAGCAAATAGTCAGGCTGCCCATTTTAACTCTTCCCCGAGTCTGAGCTGGGTCCTGCGAGGAATTTCTAAGGAGCTTTGCACTCTCTGTTATTAGTTCAGAGATTAAAGGAAAGCGTTGTGAAGTTTGCCATTAATTTTAATTTTGGGTTCTCGTGTTTTCACCTGTTGTTGCTCTGTTACATTGGCACTTAGGAAAATGTCTTTTTAAAGAGAATTTGTGTGTCTCTGTGTCCCTTCTGTTGTGTTTTTGCCTGACCACTCCCCTGGGGGAAGAACCTTTTTCTGATATCCAGCCTAACCCTCCTCTGACACAGCTCCAGCCGTTCCCATGCTCAGATTAGTTGTAAAACTGAGTTTTATCTCACAGGCTCGACTTCTACTCTTTTTCCTTCCACTTCACTGGGACACCTTCAGCAAAACACCCCAGTGCAGACTGTCAGGAGGAGGTTTTCAGTCTGCTCTCACACTGAGGGTTGTAGGGAAGGTAAAACCATCCATGTGTCCTGCTGAATGGCCCCAAAATCCCCTCAGGCTGCCTGCAGGTTCAGCAAGGGGATGTTGCATGGGTTACCCAGAAACCTAAAAATCAATGGCAAACTGGAACTAAAGCATGAGAGGGCAGCAACAGCTTCTGGGACTTTACAGAGAGATCCTGGCCTTCACAGGGTTAAGATGTTTAAATCCCAGGCTGCATTCCTGTGCCAGCCTCTCCTTGCCTCCCCAGTCTGACTTTAACTTCCCTTCCTTGTGCCTGCAGGGACCAGGGAGAAGGGCTCAGCTGAGTGTGGCACGGGTGGTAATTAATAATAGACCACTTATACTGTGGCAGAGCTGCTTGTGTGCAGTTTTGGGTGTTCTTTCCAAAGGTCAGAAAAGACACGAGCAGCAAAGCCTCTAACCATCCTCTCAGAGGGGATGCTGTTTCAAAGTGACTTTGGACAAAAGCCACAAAATTCTCCCTCAGTAGCCACAACTACATAGGTATGGTGTAAAACCTCTGGTCACATGTAAATGTTTTCAGAGAAAAAATGCAACTTTTTTGAGGCAAATCTCAGTGGCTTCAGCTCTGAGTTACTCCAGTTACTTCTGCATGAAGCATTTTAAAATGTTTATATACAATCTAGTTAATATGAAGCCCTTCATAAATTTTAACTGTCTGTGGCAACAGCTCAATAAATTTTCTTGACCCAGCCAACTGTGTCTCTTGTAGAAAGTGTTTAATGTCTGCAAGGAGCCCCAGGCAGGTGGGATTTGGCAGATTCATGGCTGGCTGTGGACAAGCAAAGGGAGCAGCCTGGGGGTGCCTGTCCTGCCCCAGCCCAGGTTGTGCTAGCTCTGCCTGAGCTTCCTGGGGTTGGCAGAGAAGGGGACAGCAGGATCATGATGGACTGGTGTTAAAATGTGGGATGTCTTTCCCAGGAAAGTCATCCAGGGCTCATGAGTGTCAAGGCTTGGACCTTCCTGGTGCAGTGGAAGGTGTCCCTGCCCATGGTGGCACTGGATGGGCTTTAAGGTCCCTCCCAGCCCAAGCCACTCTGGCATTCTGTGGTGACCCATGTTGCAGCTATCTCTTCTCCCTGAAAGGTTTTAACTGACTTCTCCAAGAACAGGAGGCTTCCCAGCAGGTTGGTTCTTTCTTGATCTCTGGAAGCTCAGCTTCCCTTGGGGGTAGCCTCAGGATGGATATTAGCTGATGATCCCCATCCCAGTGGTGTCAAAGGCATTCCATTTCATAAATTCCTTTCAAAGGCACAGAGAAATTCCATGCCAGACAATTCTGCTGGGTCACCAGCCCCAGATAATGAATATTGCTGGGTGAGGGAGGTGCTGAGCATGACCCCACTGCACAGCTCCTCCTGGTCCCACCCTGTAGTAGTGTGTTCCAGGATCTTCCCATCCTCTCTCACAGCTCAGCAAAACCAGGAATGTGGACAGATTTCCCTTCTTACATCTTGTGTTTGCACAACACTTGGTTGTGTGCCCTGTCCCAGCTTAAAATGTGCCGTGTTGAAAACCCTTCATTTTTCTCTCCTTGTAAGATACTAATTTCTATTTCTGCTACCTGGCTGAGTATCTTGTGCTCTTCCAAATGCTCCTGGGGAAAAAAAAACTATGCAAAAGTGCTGGATCTCGTCCCATCCCCAGTCACTTACTTCCTTCAGCAGACCATGAAAGAAAGCAAACAGGGCAGTTCAGAGGTGGTTTTTACACCAGAAACAATTCCTTTTTCTGCTCTGAAGTGCTGATTGCACCGTGCTCGTGGTGCCTGCACACCTGGGACCAGCACCTGCAGCTGCTGGACTGCCCCAAACAGCCCATTTGTCCCCAGAGGAGCAAAATGAACAATTCTGGAGAGTGCCTTGGGGATGCAAGCTGTCAGCCTTTTTCAGATTGTTGTGCTTTTGCTTCCACTGAGGCTTTTCCTGGCTGTGGCTGTTCCAAATGATCCCAGATGGGATTTTACACAGGGTATAAATACAGTCTGATGGGTGAGGACTTTGATAGTTTGAGGGGGGGAGTGTGCTTTCATGTAAGTGTTTTGCAGGTTAAATTTCCATTTGGTTCAGTTTGGTTTGTGTCAGGAACTGGAACTGGATGGGGATTTCATTGCTGCAGATGGTGCCTTGACAGAAATCTTTGGTCTAGTACAAATGGAACAGGATTTTCAAATTATGCCCACAGGCTCAGAAGAAGAGAATCCAGATCAGTAATGCAGCAGGTGTTGGCCATTTGTAATTCCTGCTCCCCTATTTGGGCCATATCAAGCAGCCCTTCAGTTCTGGGACTTGTGCAGCTTTGGCTCTGATGTATTGATGTCAGCAATACCTTTTATTTTCCCTGAAACACAATGTCTGTACATGGGATTCAACCAGGGTTCAAGCTGAGTGCCAGCCAAGGCTTTGTTAACTTTTTTTTTGCCCATCCTTTGGGAACAGCTCAATTTGCACCTGAAATGAGTGTGCTGAGCTTTCCTGGTGCCTCTGCCTAGGATAATCCTGACTTAAAAGCCCTGACTGGAAAATTCAGCAGCCCTTGGCTCTGGTATTTAGAAACATGGAGCATTTTGATGGTCTTGGTTAGATTGGTGTTTCCTCCTCAAGAATTAAAGGGGAAGTTTGGGGATAATAATTAGACTTGTGTTTTCCTAGTGTTGTACCATGGTAAAATTTCCAAAGCAAAGGAAACAATCCTGGTGCCTTGCTGGAGTTTATTTTAGATGGTGCTGGTTGTACATTTGCAAACATCAGGTTTTAGCTATGCCACATTTTTGGCATGGAAGAATGGAATTTCTTAAAGCAAGGTTCCTCCCATGGCAGAAAATATTTACTCGAAGTTGACCATAATGGGGTAATAATGGAAAGTTTCTGAACCTTGTGGGCTTTTTTAAAGTCACTCTCTGCCAACAATTCCTCCTAACCTGATGTATAACATAATATGTTTAATTTGAAAATAAAAATTGCATGAGGAAATATTTTTACCATTTAGTTTAACTTAAAACTTAAAAAAAAAGGTAGAATATATCTGTTAAAAAAAGGGGAAAAGTAGTTTTAGAAACTATTTAGGTAGAAAACATTCTGTGATCGTTTGAAAGGGCCAGCACAAAAACTGTTAAAGGACATGATTCTCATCTTCTATCTTGGTTTATTTAATGACTCTTTTTGTATCTTGGAACCTTCCTATGGGTTTATTGGCTAAAATTGAATGGTCCAGTGCCATATTTCTCATATTGGTGCTTTTGATGCAGAACTCCAGGATGCAGGACAAGGTCTTGGCCTGCTCAGGTGTGATGTGTGTGCTTTGGCTTTATGGCCAGGTTTCAGCCTTTCCCCAAAGCCTCACTGGAGGAGGCTGTTTGTGTGCCACAGTTGTCTGAGGGGTTTCCATCTGAGCTGCTTCATTAGCAGAAATTAGTTCAATTTAATTGTTTTTGGCTTGTGCTGCCTGGCTGCAGCTGGGAGGTCCTTCCTCGCCAGACCCCAGCCTGTGTCCCTTTGAGGGATAATCCTCTAACATTTACCTGGAACATGCTCATCAATTCTGGCTTTTCTCTGTCTTGCCAAACTGCCTGCCCCCCCATTTGTCACCTCTGCACGGATGCAGTCCTGTGAGACACAGGGAATCTCTTCCCTCTGTTTCCAACCATCACTTGCCATACAGACAGAATGTTTTCTTTGGACAGAAACTGCGACTTGGAAACTGGGATTTTATTGCAGATATCACAGAATCACTGACTGCTTGGGGCTGGGAGGACCTCCAAGATTATCTTGTTCCATGGGCAGGTGAAAGGTCCCTCTCAGCAGGGAACCTTCCACTGCCCCAGGCTACTCCAAGCCCCATCCAGCCTGGCCTGGAACTGCCTAAACCACCCTGAAATCCAAATTACGGGAGGTGGAGAAATGTTTTCTGAGCTCTGAGTGGAGCAGCACCCACAGGGGAGCTCAGTACAAAGAAGGATCAATCATAGGAATGTAAACTTTGAAATGAAAGCAAAATATTGCTTTAGGTCTCACAGGAAAGTGAAACAAAAATGCCCCAGAAGCAGCAAAGGAGAGGGTGAGGTTGGCACCAGCTCCTGTTGGTGTAGACACAGAATTCACTCTGTGATTCTTGCTAGTTTTTTATTATTCTTGTTATTTATTATTCAGAGGGGATTATACAAACGGATTAATTAGCATTTTAGCACAGATCCAGCTGAACTGCTGGAAAAGAACACCCTCAAACCTTTGAAGGAAGGAAGGAGCTTTCCTTACCATTTGTCCCATCTGGTGGTATCTGCTCTTTTTTGTGCAAATTATTTTGCACAAAAGTGACCAGGAGGCAGTGTCTGATATTGGAAGGTGGAATAGAGCTCTTTTTCCCAAGCTGTGTTACCAAAGCTCCTTGTTCACCAGGTGGATACTCACCCTTAAATGCTTGAAATGCAGCTGAAAGATGTATTGAAAACCACAGTGGATTTCTTGGTTCCTCTCCTGGCTGACATGAAAAAAACCCTGCCAAGGATGGCACTGGGACTGGCCAAAGGACTTGTCTGAGAATAACAAACCTGCAGACAAAAATATCCTTCTGTCTGTTGAGGTTTAACCTCTCCTCCCACGGTGGAGAGGAGGATTGGGAAGAAACTAGCAGTTTCATAATGGAAACAAAATGAAATCTAATAATAATTGCAGTGACAGGGAGAGAGACAGAGGAAAACAACAGGAAAGATGAGTGATGCTCAACATCTAAGTCCCCCAGCAGTGATTGCTCCCTCCCAGTTTAGCACTGGGCATGGCATTCCATGGCATGGAATATGCAATATCTCCCTGGGAATATCCCCCTGGCCGCTTGTGGGTCAGCAGTCTGGGCTGTGCTCCTGCCTTCCTGTGCACCTCCTCCAGGAAAACTGCACAACCCATCCCAGGTGTGGGAAGGAGAATAAATAACACATTGGCAGATAGACAACAGAGGTGCCTGTGTGTAATTTTAATGAGCGTGGAGCTGGAGTTTGAGTGCTGCTTTTCCATCACACCTCTGCCCATACTGTGAGACAGGTGAGGGATTGTGCAGAGTGGGCCACTAAAGGAATGCAGTTATGTGATCTTGGGGGTCTTTTCCAGCTTTGAAGATTCTGAGCTGCTGTCTTGCAAATCGGAGTGAGATTGCTTCCTACAGTCTGGAAAAGTTGTGTGTACCAGTTCCTAACTCTGTGTCCATTAACTCAACTCAAAGCATCGAGCTGGCCTTTATCTGCTGGCCTTTATCTGCATAACCAACAAGCACTTCTGGTGGAGAGACCAAGGCTTTAGAAATGCTACCGTATCACTGTGGCAAGAAAAAAGAAAAGCACTTTTAAAACACAAAGTGTCTGAGAGGATAAAAGCTCACATTCCCGAGGGGAGGGGTGGGACTGGCAGCACACCCAGAGCTGATGCTGCTCAGAGTGGTTGAACCCTGTCAGGGTTCCAGATGTGACTCAAGAAAGGACAGCAGAGCTGACCTACATCCCTTTGAGTTTAAGGATGCTGACGAGGAGTTTAGATAAATGAGGGTAAAACTCCTTTAATCTGCCAGCAGATTATTTGATTTTTTTTGATGTTTTAAGAAGAATTCCTTCTCTCTTTGCTCTGACTGCTAAAACTGAGTTGCCTGGGAAACACAGAAAACCAAAACTATTCTGTGTATCCCTGGTGCTCACTTGGTGATCCAACAAAAAAATGTGCTCCCAGGAAAGGCAGCAGTTCACTGTGTGGTTGGATTTATTTTGCTGGGTGTTAAAATCTGCAGAGCTGCAAGATAAAAAAAACCTTGGAGAAATCAACCTTCAGTCTAGCACGGTTTTTATCTCACACTAAGTATGAGAGTCTTAACAGCCCCATTTTCCTTTGTAATACAAGTTCTTTCCCATGGTTAATCTCCTTCCAATTCTTCAGCAGTTGATTAACCTTCCTTTTTTTTTTTTATGAGAGAGAGGAAAATCAATATAAAAACTTGATAGCTCAAATTCATTTTTATTTTTGGAAAAGCCTCTAAAACCCTCAGTAAACGAGGCTATAGGCTGAGGCTGAGCACCAGCCTGTCCTTGCCATGCTTTATTTTTAGAAGCTCCTGTTCTGGGCTTTGCCATTTGTGCCTCAGATCTGATCTAATTGTTGAAGACAAAGAACTGCTCTGGCAGCCTCTCCCAGGGATAATCTCCTATGCTGAGAAAATCTTTAGACTTAATTAAGACAGTTTTATCATTCCTGTGAACTTGCAGAGTGGCACAAAAAGGCCCTATTAATGCTCAGAAAGTCTCTCTATTCTAATCCAGTGATATTAAGCAGAGGTTTATTTCAATGAAGGTAACAACTCTCTTCAAGTGGGACTTGTTTTGCACAGAGCTGTGGATCACTCCTTTATCTCCTCTAGAGATGTAACTGGAAAACTTACTCTACAAATAATTATTTTTACATCTTGAAAGTGGTGCTAAGCTCAAGACCCCGAGTGAGCTGTCATTGGGAAAGTATAAATAGCCTCTGAGTTTACCTCTTAGAAGGCTTTTTTATTTTTATAACTGTTTAACAAGAAATGTAAAGTTATGCATCTGATCAAAGAAAGCCCCCTGATGTTTTATGCAACGTGCCTGCCTTTGACTAGAACAAAAAATAGATCTGAGAGTACTTTAATCTGTTGAAAGCAGAACTGTACTTAACAGTAAGCGTCACATCTCCATCGCTTGAAGTGACTTAGGGTTCTCTCATCTGACTTGACATTGTTTTACCTCATTGTTCCTGTATTTAAGATAAAAGAAGATCATTACTATTTTAAAGTTAACACAAAGAAAACAGTCAAAGGTTCCCAGCTCCTTGTCTGTGGGTTTTGGGGATGCTGTTTGGGAGTGACTCGGTGCACGTTCCTTATGCACAGTTATGTATTTATGTTGAATTACTAGTGCTCTACATTGTGGTACTAAAGAGCTGGAGGACAGTGCTGCATAAACAACAGAAAGACTCTTTCAGGTCTTCACTTTGGTTTGCAAATTTAGGCTTGGATTCCTGCAGAAAGATCAGTGCTGTCTTCTGGTGGAGTTTACACACTGGTTGAACATGAAGCCTGCAGTAAAAGGGAAAATGTGTGAGCTTTAGAAACTGGCTTTTGGCTTGAGACTGCTCATCACTTCCTCTCCAGTTATCAGAGTCTCTTTTACTGACTCTTAAACAGAGGAATTTGGAGGATTTGTTCCACCTGGACAGCCAGCAGCTCACTGGTACAGGGTGCCCAGAGAAGCTGTGGCTGCCCCGCCCCTGGCAGTGTCCCAGGCCAGGCTGGATGGGGCTTGGAGCACCCTGGGCTAGTGGAAGGTGCCCCTGCCCATGGCAGGGCGTGTAACAAGAGATTTAAGGTCCCTTCCAACCCAAACCTTTCTGGGATTCAAGTACAGCTCCCATCCTGGACAGCACCAGGCTCCAGCAGAGGGGTTTGCTGGGAGAGGGGGAATGGAAATGGCACAGAGGTGTGGCACTCCTGGGAGTGTGCCTGGGGCTTGGCTCCATCTCATTAATATCTCCCAGCCACAGGCCCTGGAGGATGGCTGTAAGGCACCTCTGCTGCACCTCCTGCTGTCCAGATTACGGATTTCCTACAGCTTTGGGTCATGGTTGAATGCCAGCCATAACACTGGGAAGTTCAGCTCCTGCTTCCTGAGGCTCTCCCCTTCCTACTCCCTCACTGTCTCCATCAGCCCTTCATTCCAACCAGTCACTGCATCCTGAAGAAAGACTTCTGGACAAATCATTCCTTGAAACTCATCCCCCCTCCAGTGAAAAGTTCTGACCCCAAATTATCTGCAGGGAAGGAAGGTGTTTTGCCAAACCCCTCCCCATTTGCTCTGCTCCATGTTTACTCCTAAGTCTGGCTTAGGAGCCTTTAAGCACAAACCACAGCAGCCTGTGGGGTCTGTGCCTGCCCAGTACAGGGACACTGCTTCCTGCTCTGGGACAATGGCTTCCTTTGTGGACAAGGAAATATCCAGTTTTTATATCTAGCTCATATCCAGTCTTTGGCATCCCACTCTGGCTGCTGCAGATATCAAAGGGAAAAACCTGGTAAGGACTTGCTGACCTGCCACCAAATTCTGCTGTACCTTTAGCTATTCCAGTAGTTTTGTTCCAGTTTTGTTGCTAAATTACAGGTGTTGGACAGGTAACAGAGAGGTGGTGGGGGGTGGAATATTCTTCAGCTGCACAATTAGAATAAAAGCAGAACAAATGAAGACCAGTCATGTTTCTGTCCCTGCACCTTGTACCTGCCTCATCCTGTGAGTTCTGCCATTGCTTTTTTTGATCTGCTTGAGCTGTCATTGCATGGGGCTTTTAACATGAGAATTCTTCCCAATCAGGAAGTAATTATAATCACAGAGTGAAATATTTAATGGAACAACAATCACAGTTTTATTTATTTTTTATTGCAGCATATGTTTCTCTCCTGAGTTTTGGAAGATGTTGCTGCTTCCTCTTCAATCACAGAAAGGAATGAGCCATGACATTTCTTTTTAATGAAAATGCTGATCTAGTGTTATCTTTGTAGAGCTAAATGAAAAGTTTCTAAGGCTGACTTGGTTGAATACATTTATGGTTTAGCCTGGGGAGTGCTGATTTAGTGTTGGTGAGAAGTTTGATATCTCTTTTCATGTCGAGGCTGATTTTTAAGAGCCAGGGAAAACTTGGCCTGCTTCATATTTGGTAGGATGGTTTTATATGGTAAGAAAATCCAGGTGTCGAGCAGTGACATGTGTCACTCAGGGCTATTTAAAAGGATCCTTTCCTGCCAAAAGAGAAGCAGTGCTCAGGTTTACCTTTATGGAAGGGAATGGATCATCCAAGGTGATGTGTGCATTATTGTTTGGGATTTTTTTGAAGGGTCTCCAGTGTGGTTCTTGCTTGGGTTTTTCTTTAGGTTTTTTTTTAATTTTTATTTTTAGGGAGGACAATATAGTAGAGAGATAAAACCTGTTTTTCCCAGCTCTCCCTCAATCCACAAGAAAGATCTGCTTGGTCTCTCCCACATCAGGGATATCATCTTTCTGAAGAAGTGGGAGAGACTCTACCAGTGCCACCCAATCTCTAAACAAGCCAGACTCCATAAGATGTTCTCAGGTGATTTAAAAAGAGAATATTTAAGTGTCTGGCAGGAGCTGATTTTCTGCTGTTTGCCATAAAGTGACAGCAGCAGTCCCTTCTTGGGCCCAACGTGCAGAGAGCTGCTAAATACAGAATTTCCCTTGGCTTACTGGCTCACAGAGAGGGGGTTTTCAACAAACAGAACACTTCCCACACAAACACTGTGCCACAGGGCTCCAAACCATGTGTGGCTGGCTTGGGGAAATTGCCATTTGGGAAGAGCAGAAGTGCTGCTTTTAATGCAGGTGCCCAAAGCCACTGGCACTGGCTGGGCTCTCTTTAAATAAGTGGTTTCATAGCCCACCATCAAAAAGAACCTGGGAAGGTGAAAAAAAACCCAGTGGTATGTTTTGCTGGTTGAAATTTCAAAGCTTTCACACTTAAAAAAATTAACAAGGATGAACTATAGATTTAGAAGCCTTGGAGATGTTTTAAGAAATGACCAGCAAATCCAGAGCCACAAGGAGAAAAATCCTTCCTGCAAAACCCTTCCTGCAAATCCTTCAAACCCTTCCCTCCCCCATATTCATCATATTTCTATTTAGAAACTATTTTTGGTGTGTTTCAAAGACTTTCTGAATTGATTTAATTGCAACAAGTTGGGGTAGTACCTTTAAAGGAGCACCTAGGTTTTAGTCTTTTTTTATTTATCCAAAACATCTCCTTGAACTTAAACTTCCTCATGCAAACAGCTATTGTGATGAGACTTTTTAGCCTTTCAGAATTAAAAGGGAAACATGTATTTCTAATTTCTCAGTTCAAGCAGTTTTACCTTGTTCCAGGTGATTTCAGTTTTTCCCTCTGCATTGCAAATAGAATGATAAAAGTTTTCTTTCCTTTTGGTTCTTTTCCTTTCTCTCTTCCTGGATTAGATTTTGCTGTGTGTGTTGTCAGGGCAGCTTTTCCACTGGATGTGGTTGGAAGGAGCTGGAATGAGAAGGAGTCAGGCTAGGTCCCTAGAGAGTCATTTCCTGAACTCTGTGCTTCCAGTCAGTGATGCAAAATTATAATAATCTGGCTCTTCAGGATGGGAACAGAATCCCAGCAGCTCCTTGAGGATTTTCCCTGCCTGAAAAGAAGTGTGGAGGATAATCATACAGGCAATGTAGCCCTGGAACACCTTTTCCCCCTCATTTGGTAAATAATGGGAAAATCCCTCCCCTGCCTTCCTGAAATTTCAAGTTATGGGTTTTTTCATCCCATAAATCTCCTGGCTGATGTGGTTGTTGCCAGCTAGAACGAGACAAGCTCTTGTACACCCTTGCTTTTCTCCCCATCTTGGCATCATTTTCTTCAGACACATGTCAATATTCTTGTAAGACATTATTTATTACCTGCCTCTTATTCCAGGTGTTGTTCCACATGGCCTTAAAATATCCCTGTTCTTAGAATCACCAAATAATAAAACTATTAGGGTGAGAAATCTCTCAGATCATCCAGTCCAAGCAATCTTCCCAGATTTCTCAGTCCTGAAGTTACATCAGTAGGGATAAAAGAATATGTTTTGGTGTGAGTAGGTAAAAATTTTGTAGATAAATATTGTATTACACAGGTAGAACTGCATGGCTTTAGCCAGAAGTCATAATGCAGCCAATTATTCCCAGTTTTTCTCATTGCACCTAAACAAGTCCAAAGGAAGAACAGGAAGAAAGGAGAAGTGCCTTCTGTTTGGACAGGTTCAGCCAGTTTAAGGCAAATTTCTTTGACTTTCTTTCACTGACCCTACTCCAGTAGCTGTCACTGGCAAAGATGTATTTCCAAATGCCCACATGAAATACCTAAATTTACATGGCACGTATTTCCCATTGCTTCCCTCTCACATCAGGTTCTGCTCTGGTATCTGCTGCTCTCATGCAGTAAATTATTTTTCTGCTCTAGATTAACAAAGCTGCAACACTCAGTGCCAGGAGCAAATCCTGGTGTATCTGCACTACTCCTGGATCAGGGTGGTGATGAATGGGGAGAGCTTTGCAGAGCACAGTGTCCAAATGATCCCATTCCCCAGCTGGAATATAGAAAATATCACTAAAAATACACAATACTTCATGTTGGTTTGCCCTGGGAAGATGTTTGTTTTTATTGCAAATGAGGCAGAGGGGATTCTGGTGGGATTAGTAGGTGTGGGGATGCTGCAAACTCGACAGAAGGTTGTGCCAAACTGTCCTTTCTGTCTGAAACCACCTATCTTTGTAGTTTTCCATTAAAAAAAATGTTAGGTAAAATAAAGAGGGGAAAACAGTTTTTACAAACCACCTTAAGTCTGAATTTAGAGCCTTTTCTATCGGGTAACATAAAGCACAAGTGAATGGCAAAGCAGCAGCAAATCCCCAGAGCAGGCACACATTCCATGTTTTATGAAAAAGATATGATGCAAACAAGCATCTGATTAATAATTAGTGGAGGTGATTTGCATTTGTACCAAAAAAAAAAAAAATCACCTTTACACAATCCTAGGAGAAGGAAAATAATGATAAAAATTCAGTTCTAGGGCTGCAACAACATAAAGGAACCTCAGTGTAGACATGAAAATGTTGTCTGGGCTGGTTTGTCAGCCACAGCCTGAGCTTCACTTCCCTCTTTGGCTCTTCCTCATGCCCAAAAGGTTGGAAATTCCAGGGAAATGCAACAGCCCCACCTGTAAGGAAAAGATCCAAATATAGGTCAGAAGCCAGCTTAGCCAAAAGATGGTGCTAAGGTATTTATGGAGTTGGTCAGAGCCAAAACCAAGCAGGGAAAACACAAAATTCACCATGCTATGCTGCATTTTAAATAATGAATGAGCATTTTTATTTACAGTAAGCCATGGTGAATGTAAACAATTTAATTTTTACAGGCAACATTCAGCTTCTCTAAATGGATTATTAGATATTAGCAGCTTGGTGGGATATTTCAGAGCTAAAGAGGATAAATGAAAATATACTTGGATGGTAACCTTTAAATTTCACAATTATATTGCAATTCCTGAGACTGGCCTCTCTTCTCATTATAAAAATAAAAGTGATTGAAACTGCACAGAAAATACCAGAAATGTGTAAGTAGGATAGAGACAAACTGTACTTTCTGCCTAACCAGATTTGCATCTTTACCTTGATTTATATTAGTTCAGATTTCACTCACTTCATCCATGAGATGCAACAGAGTTTTGGAAATCCTGCTAAGCTCCACATTTCCAAAAACCAAAATTCCCCCATAATACTGGAGAGGAACCCTGTCACTTGTTGGCAGAGAGCTTCAGCCTCTCAAATTCACTGTGGGTTTGAATTCTTCCAGTGAATTTTTCCTCCAAGAATTCTGCTGCCAAATCCCAGAGGAGGGAGTGTGGGCACAACGTGTTCTCTGTGCCACTCCTCCCTGTCCCCTCCCTGAGCCACTCCTGTCACACAGAAGGTCCTCCAGCCTCTCCCAGTGCCACTCCACCTGCACATTTTACTTTTTGATTTCACCAGAGCACGCTAAAATTTAAGCAAAACATAATCTTGGGGCAAAACAAGCAGAATATAATCCTGTAACTCCTCCCCTCTCATACCCTGCACTGAGGTTCCAGATTCTTCTGCCCTGTTCTTACTTATGATGACCAGGAACTGGTGCAGAGCTTCAGTGCTGACAGGAAAAATGGAATTTTTTTATGGAAAACAGTTCCTCCAAATCCTTTTAACCATTTTGGGTGCATTTTGTGGGGAATCCTTCCTGCCTGTGTGGGCATTGCCCAGCAGATCATTCAGAAGTCGTGCCTTGCATTGTTGAGTTTCACCTCTGTTTTTTTAAGATAAATAATTTAAAGTTTAAATTGAAATTCCTAGAGTTTAAATTACTCTAGGAGGTGACTTCCCAACTTGCTTTTTTTTCCCATCATTTTGGTTGCTAAGCAGTGTCAGCATCTTCTCAGGCGTGGCTGCTCTGCTTTTTTTACTTGAAAAGAGGGAAAACCCAACACTTTCAAGATTTCCTGGTGCCTTCCTCTCAGCAGGAATGTGACCCCCAGAGCTGGTCACCAGCCACATGAAATAAAAAATGATCAGCCATTTTCCAAAATTCCAGCAGCATCAGTCTGGTTTTTGCTTGGTCATTCCAGGTTTTAATTAATAGCTGCATTTTTGACAGGGAAGAAGGGCAGACATACAGTTTTGAATTGTCTGAGCCTTTAAGAATGAAAAATGGTCACAGAGACTGAGTTGTGGTAGTGACTCCCAACTTGTTGAGCTTTCTGGCCTCGGAGCAGAAGTTCTGTGTATTTAACAAGAGGGCTAATTGCTGAATTTGAACTAAATTTATCTATATCTGCATCACACACCTGTGTTCTCCTCCAGATCTGTGTTCAGCCAAGCTGGCCAGGTTCAGGAGGTGATAATTTTACACCCTGACTTTCACTCTCCCCCTGGAGGTGTGGCCTCAATTGTTATTTCTGTTTTGTTGGCTTTGCAAACTTGTCAGTCTTTAATTGCAACATCTGATGATAAATATAACCAAAAATGCTTCTACAGCTTCATATTAGTTTTTGTTGTTGCTGCTGTTGTTGAGTGCACAGAAACTGCCTCAGCATCTCTATCCCTGTCAGAGTTATTAATGGAAGGAAGAATTTGTGTGGAACAAACTTTGGCTTTTCCTCATTATGGCCCAAAGGAATTGTTATCACCAGCGGGCAACAGAAAAGAAATTGAGCATCAGGAAATAAAATGTGAGGGGATAGCTCAGGTTTTAAGGCTTGTACATTGCAGAGTCTAAAAATACTCATGAACGTATTTTTTCCTGACTGCAAAGGGTAGAAACTTTGCCATCTGACTTCTCACAGACCAGATCAAATGCTTATAATAGAAAATGAACATAAATTCCAAAACAGTTTGGAAATTGAAAAGATTGATTTTCTTTATGTATGTAGCAATTTCTTGAGATAAAGAAGCCATAAACTATAAATATGCACTACTAGAAATTGTGCACATTGTTTTCTTGTGATGGCATTTTCAACAACTGCAAAACAAAAGCAGAGTGATATATGGAATTTAAATCCAGGGGTGTTATTAGGCTTTTCAAATGAAATGATGCCTGACTAAAACTGCTTCAATTCCACTTTAGGACATTCACCCACTTCATTTAAATATTCTTACTTTTGAAAAACGTATAAATGTCTCTGCACTTTTTTTTTTTTTTTTTTACAATTCCTGTAGGTGTCTGGCAAGTTTCTTCAGATTTCTTTAATCAGAAATGCAGGAATTTGCTCGAGTTTGTGTTCTACCTACATAGTTCCCTTATAATTTAGGAGGGAGGAGCGAATTGGTTTTTCTTTCCCTGTGTTTAAGTTTAGGCTGTGTTTAAGCTGATTAGGAAATACAAATGGTGACAGTTTGTGCCCAGAGACTTTTGCTGGTTTTCAGAGATGAGTGTAACTGCAGAGCTGATTCAGGCCCAAAGCTGTGGACACACACAGAGCATTTCTGCATCTTTGACATTTTAATCATCTTTTAAAGGCAGGTGCAATGTGTGCCCTGGGAGAGGAGGGGGTGGAATTGTAACCAAAAGCTGTTACAATGACTTTCTGACACTTTTACTGGACACAAGCAGATCAGGGCAGTGGTCAAGGCTGCCAGAGCTCCAGAAGGGTTTGGACAACGCTGCCAGGAATGCACAAGGTGGGATTGCTGGGTTGTCTGGGCAGGGCCAGGGTTGGTGAGGATGGATCCTGTGGGTGCCCTCCAGCTCAGGGTACTGTGTGATTCAGTATTTCCTGAGCACTAGCACCCTGTCTCTAACCCCAGCTCACTCCCAGCTCCCTGCTGCTCTGGTGAGTTCTGAGAGGCACTGAGCTGCTGTGTGTCCCAGCCCCCAGACACGGGGTCTCTATGGACAGACACAACCCCAGATGCATGCAGCTGCACAAGAGCAGCGTATAGGGATTTTTGAAGGAGTTTTGAATGAGTTAGAGATGGGACTTCTGAGCTGTTTTTGATGATGGGGTTTATTTTCTTATTTTCTGCACAGGCAGGAAGGGGTGAGTTCAGCTCACATTGTTACTGCATGGCTCAGAAGGTCACAAGACCTCTAGTTACAAGACCTTTTAAGGATTTATTAACCAATAAAACACTGCATCAAGGATATTTATGCTTTTGACCTAATCCTTAAATATTTCATCTTATGGGCTCATGCTACAGTGTGAGCTTTCTTAGCCAATCATGTTATGACACACAAACCTACAGTACTACTCTCTAAAACTTCTTCTTACCTTTGTAACTACTTTTATTTTTTCTATATCTGAAACTCTAAAACTCTAAACTTTCCTCTACTTAGCTTAACCTGTCTCTGCTTTAAACTATAAATCCACATTCTTGCTTCTAGCACCTAAGTTTGGGAGCCTTTTCCAAGGTCTCAGATCAAATCCTGTGTTTAATTCTAAGCTTTGCCTTACAGGCCCAAAGTTCTGAGAGTTCTCTGCATTTCAGATTCCAACAGCAGTGTTCCCATCTCAGACTGTTTTATGCTGCAGTTAATCCTTAACAGTGAAAGGAGATGCACTTCTCCTGATTTAGTCCAAGGACTAGGGAATAAGGGAGCCCAAATGTGGAGCAGCTCCCTGAAAAGTCTGTTAATGAATTGTGTGCTGAGGTGAGACAGGACTTCAGGAACAGCGTGGTGAACAGCATGGCTAGCTGCAATCAATTAAGGAAAAGAAAAAAATTAACTTGCAGCTCCAGCACTGAAGGCAGCCCCATTTCAATGGTGCTCCAGGGCAGCTATGGAAGTGCTGCTCTTACTGGAAACCATTTCAGATTCTGGTTTTCTGCTAAGGAGATGTGAAATAGCACTGCCACCCAGATGAATGTTTCAAATTGCTCTTGCTGCTGGTTGTTTGGCTTCTCCTGCTGAAGTGAACTGTGAAGAGATTTTAAAGCAGTTACTGGATTTTAAATGTTCCTTTTGCTTAGCAAGCTGAGAAGGCTTGTGTCCCCCACTCTGTGAGGAGAGCTCTCTGCCAAGAGGGATGTTCAGGAGCTCCCAGGCAGGGGAAAGGCTTCTTCAGATTATCTGGGGAAGGTTTCTTTCCTTTCCTTGCTCCACCAGAGTGCTCCTGACTGGCCTCTCTTGTGCCTTTGCCTCACCCCACCCTTCTCAGAGCTGTGACATCCCAAGTCCTCCCTGCAGTGGAGTCCAGCCTCCCTCCCCTGCTCCCTGCCTGCCTTCCTGGTGACCTGTGCCTGCAGCAGGGCACTCCCACCCTGTCCCTGCTACTGTGGAGATGCCACAGCCAGCACAGTGGAGCTGCAGCTCCTCCTGCCCCTTCCCAGGCTGTGACCACCTGGGTGTCCCTTGGTCCTGCCCTGAAACCCCTCCAGTGTCTCCTGCTGCTGCTCTGCCTGCTTTTGGTGTGAGAGTGCCAGCTCCGTGGTGGCAGTGCTGGGAGGGACAGCTGCTTGCTGTCACAGCCTGCAGTTGTTATGTTGAGCCCAGTCAAAACAAAATGAAACAGTAATTAAGATTTATGAAATAATTGTCTCACAAAAGCCTACTGAAAAGGAGAAGGGATAATAAAAAAAAGAGCTGAAAGAAAAGGAATTGCTTGTTGCTGGGACAACTGAAAATGTAGCAGCAGGTAAGGCTATTGCTGATGGGCCAAAAATCCGAAATTTAAATGTTCTCTCTGCTTTCAGCAAGTGCCAGGAATGAATTTTTCTGCATGCCTGACCTGCTTTGTAGTCGGCTGGTGTGGATTGTGACTTGCATGTAGCTTCATTTGCTAATGCAAAGCCCAGTGCTGGTAATGCCTGACTGAGTGATGCTCCACTGCCCTTCTCAGGCTCCTCTAGGAGTGAAACACTGACTAAGATGATCTGAGCTCCTCTGTTGCCACCTGAATCCGTGTGCAACTGGGCTACTTTCAATTATAGAATAGTGAAAGCTTTGAATTCCTGCTCCAGACGAGTTATTAACGTCGGTATCACACTGTGATAAAACCACATTTTTAATCTTGCAGTACTTAAGGTACATAAAGCATCACTGCTGCTTGAGATTTACTGGCTTCCCACTGCTCAGGTTCACTTTGTCAGCAGCAGAGGAAAGTCAGCTTTGAGCTGGCAGGTAAAATGGAAAGAACTGGAAGAAGTTGTTGTTCAAAGCTCTTCTGTGGGCGAGGGGAAAATTACAGAGTTAGTACAAACTGTCTGCTTTGCTTAATTAAAAACAAAACAACAAAAAAAAAAAGGCAAAACAACACCCGCCCCTCAAATCTCAACAACTTATGGGAGCTATAGAAACATTGGTAATGGTTAAGAAATGATTAAGTCCTTATCTCTTCACCAGTTAAGGATATCTTTGATTAATTTTAATGGAATTTAGACCTTAACAGCAAATTCTTTCCCAGGAAATACGGGAGGAGAAATGGTGCTTAAATCCAAGACTGTTACAGTCTGGGTATTGGAGAGCTGAGCTGAGGTTGGGCACCCTCACCTCAGCAGCCTGGAAAACTCGAGTTTTGGATTATCCAACTTGTGCTCAAGCTCTTAAAGCCCTCCTGCTTTTCCCTTGCTCCAAAGGCTTTCTGTCAATGCTTTTCTTTGCTGCAGCAAGCTTTGGCTGACCCTTTTGGGGGGTTCTGCAGAGCAGAACATGAGCTGGAGCTGCACAGCAGATTAAATCCAGGACTGCTCTGCTGGCAGCAGCTCGAGGCTTTAGGTGTTGGTAAAGGCTCAGGGAATGTGTCACTGCACCAAATTCCCTCTCCTGCTTCCCTCCTGGACACCTGTGGGCACAGAGGTTAATATTCCAGTGGATAACTGGGTATTTCAGCACCAGCACCTCACTAGTTATTGGTAGCTTTTTATGAAATGATGCAATTTCATCACCTCTGCTTTCCTGTTTTTTGTTTTTTGTTTTTTTTTTGACAGCCAGTGTTAGAGCCAGACTTTGCTGGTGTAACTAGGCATTAAAACTGCTTTAACTACTCTGCTTTACCCCAAAAGAGGCTGCTGGGACTTTGGCAGCTTCTCTTCAGTGCAACCTAATTACTTTTACACAGGCAACAATTTTCTCTTCACAAACCACCTGACCTTGTCAAGCAGGCTCATTGTTGACCACAATCTGCTCCCCAAACTTCCAGATCCTTGAAAAAAAGGTGATTATAAGCACAACTTTCTACACAGGAGTTAATTTGAGTTTTCCCTGGCTGGCACAGGAAGGATGTTTCCCACCAGGCAATGCAGGGAGAATTGGACACTGGGACATTGCAGCCAGAACAAATTTACTTCCAAAGCCGATTAAACTTCAGAGTTTAGGTGCAAGACATGATAACCTTCAAATATCTCAGCTATTTTCCACAGGTTTTAAAACTGATATATTGTTTTATGCAAACAGCCATCCATTTGATGGATGGACTTGTGGGCTGTGAGTGTTTTTAGATCTAGTTTGCTGTAGTAAGCTGGTGTCTCACTACCTCAGATTTTCAGATTATTTTGTCTAAAGCAGCTATATCTGGAAGAAACAGAAGGCCAGGATCTACAGAAAGTGCAGAAAAACATCAGAAACCAAACAAGAGAGAGGTTTTATGAAGACCACAGCATGACTCCAGCTTTTATCTTTGCAAGGAAATAATATATTCACAATACACATTGTCTTTCCTTTAAGGCAGTTTCGAACATGCCCGAGGAAGGCTCCTACTGTCTGATAACTCTAATTATCAAACTCTATCCGAAATTAACTGGGGCTGCTCTTCAGTCTGAGGCTTTTCAATGTCCAGTTTGGAGAGCACTGTGGGTGCACAGGAGCAGTGTGCTGGGAGATGGGAGCAGGAGCTCTGTGGCTCCATCACATTCCTTGGAAAAATGTCTTCTATCTTCTCCATGTGGGACATCCTGGCTCACCTGCATGCTTTGGGATACAAAGGGTGACCTGAGCAGCTTTAAATCAAATGGTTGAGGAAGAGAGAAAATGAGGCTTTGTCTTGGTTTGAACAGACAGGTGTCTGCTAAGGAAGGCAGGAGCCTCCCCTGAAATGGAAAATGTAAACCCCCTCCCTCTGAATTGCTATAATTTTTAAGTTAAGGGGCTCTCAGGCAAAGATATGGGAGCAGGAATAACAGTTCTTTATTAGGGAAGGAAAAATAAAATAAAATAAACAATGCAGTAATACAAAACAACACTGCCCCCCTGTGTGTCAGGGTGTTGGTGGCAGTGCCATTCCATGGTGGCTCAGCCCTCCTGCAGTGCCAGGGGTGGCTCTGCTGGAGCAGTGATCCTGTGCAAGGGTGGAGTTTTCCTCTGGAAATCCAGTGGAGAAGGCTGCCCTGGTGTCCCAAAAGCTCAGATTCTATCCAGGTAGGAATGCTTGGCTCCTCCCCTGGGCAGAGCCTCTCCCGATGGATGATGGAATTTTCTCAGCCATGCAGGGACACTCAGTGGCCATGAACAGCAGAGATCTCCTGGAGGGAGGGTTGGGTGTGGAAGAGATAAAGAAAAAACTGCCCAATGAACAGCAGAGAACTGCCCCACCTCTGACAGATGGGAATAGAATACACACTTGCCTTTCAATCCAGGACAGGCTTCTTTATTCCCTGTGTTCCAGAGGAGGAAGGGCTGGATGGAGAGACAGGGAAAGCTGCGGAGAGCTCAGCTTCAAAATGGAACTCCAGTTTCCTGAGTCTAATATTTTAATCAACAGTTTTGCTGGGTGCCTCCTATGAGCAGCTGCCCACATCTATCTCTACCTTTTTGGGAGTCACATTCATTCCACACTTCCATACTTCCACAGTGCCTGGCTGTGTCATCGTGGTGTGTTCCAAAAATCATGTACCCCACAGGCAGCTTCATTTGCTTATTCCTGCATCCCAGGCAAGCTAGTATTAATTACAGCTGGGCTCTGGTTAAATACTGAGTGATAAATTCATAATTCATAAGTGCCAGAGGCCTCTAAATTGGCTGCAGCTCCCCAGTACTGATTTGGGGAGCACCCTGATAAAGATTTTATCTTGCAGAAAGGAAGCAGCTTCTCAGCTCTTTGCCTCATACGTGGGACAGGTAATGCTTGCTCTATGCACAGGCTGCCAAGTTGAATTTAAATTTACAGGCATTAAATTAATATCTGCATGGTTGCAACCATCAGACCAAAATATTCTTCGAGAATTTAAACTTGGAAATAAAATATGCATGTGAGCAGACACTTATCTGTATGTTTGGGCTTTCCAGGTGGGAAATCCTCAGTGGGTGAACCCAGAGCCCCTTGGCAGCCCACACTTGTAAAAGAGTGCCAAATTTTATCCAGACCTGGGTGGGATTCAATGTTTTTTTATAGCCCCTGGTGCATTATTTTGCTGTGGCTATTCCACAAAACCCTGTTAGCAATGCACGAGTGTGCTTTAAACTCTGTGTTGCTCTCTTATTTCACATTCTATGGTATTTTTCTCTATTTTGGAAGAGGTTTGTGTTAGGCAAGGCTTCAGGGCGTCTTGGTGCATGAGAAAAAGATTTGAGTGTTAGTTGTTCACTTTACCCCTTTACTGGATTTTATTCACTCTGTTCCTGAGTGGCAGGAGGGAAGGAGCATTTGTGCATTTGGTTTTTTTTTTTCTATTCACTCCTATTATTGAATAAATTATATTCATTGGTATTATTGATAAATTAAGCCAGCAAAATACACAGAGATTGGCAGATTTGGGGTTCCAGATTTGTATTCTTCCAGGATCAGAAGAAGTTACTGGACTTACAGTTGCTAAAGGAGAAAGTAATGCCATAGGACAGACAAGGCACGTGCTCTAATGCATCTTTTTTGTTCCAATAATATCCTGGACATCAGTGCTGCAGATTTTTCTTTGCATCTGTGTGTTGCCAGTGGCAGCCAGCCTGGCCTTAGCCAGAAATCGACACTGCCTGAGGATCTGCTAGTGCTGGAAGGGGTGGATGAGAAGGGATGCTGAGCAGGGTGGGTGAATCTCTCCTGCACTGGGATCACGGAGAGAGCAGCTGCAGGAAATCTGGCATTTCCCTCCTGTCCCGGGATAAACCCAAAGTGTCTCTGACTGCCGCAATCTCCTTGTAGCCTTTGCTTTTGTTTTAGTGCCGCGGTGGGGATGGCTGGGTGTAGTTTCAATCTGCTATTAAGGGTCTTTAAGAAAACCAGAGTTTCTCGGGAAATCCCCCTTCTGGCTTTCTTCTGAAATGAGAGCAGCAATGATAATAACCCCGCAAAATTTTACTTTTTTTTAATGTTTCATTTATTGCCACTTTGTCCAAGCCAAGTTTTGTATCAGTGCTCGGGGCAAGAGCAATGATGGCAGTAAATCACAGAACAATTGCTCTGCCCCGGGGTGCTGCAGGCAGGCTGGGAGCGCTAATGCCCTGTGCAGCATCCCTGCCGGGGATTCCCAGGCGGATCTCCCTGCACCTCCCGTGTGAGCCGGGACATCCTCTCCAGCCTGGCCAGACACGAGTTTAAGGAGGAACTGAACGAGCTCCTGTGCTAAGCACAGAGACACTCTCCGAACCTCCTGGGGAAGGGCTGTTTGAAGAAGATGCTCTCCCAACACCTGAGGGATGGTTTGGGGTGGAGATGACACCTTGGCTCTAAAGGCTTGGCCTTTCTTGGCTCCCTGAATTGTCCCTGATCTCCAGGCACAGAGCAGCTGCCCTGCCAGGACTGTGGCTCCTGTGGGCAGCGAGGGCTTCTGTTAAATTCCTTCCTTCACCTCTGCCTCCAGACAGGGCTTTGGGGGCTCATTTATCCTTTTTGGTCAGTGGTGTTAAATCCTCCTGTCCTGGTGCTGACTGTGGAGCTCCTAACTCGAGTTTTCTTCTCACGTTGCTATTTCAGAGGAAATGAAAGTGCCTGGAGAGAGTTTTAAACCTGGCTGGTGCAGAGTGCCGAGCTCCTCAGTCTCCTTTTTAAAGGCAGTGAAAACTGCCATTTGTGTTAAAAACAAGAGGGATGTGAATCTCCAGGTTTCAGTAAATTATTCCTGTCACTTGGTCTCTGACTTCTGCATTTGTGCTGCTCTGAAACTTATTAAACAAACCTGAAAAACAGAAGGGAAAGCAGCACACCACAGGTCACAGTAAATGATGCTGTTTATATTTTGTTGAGACTAGGAGAGGCAGTAAATTAGTCTGGGCTCCTCACATCGGGGATGACATTGAACATCCGAGTGTCTCTCTGCAGGGACACAGTGTGCTGCTGCACTTCCTAACTTTTATCTAATTTTGAATGCAAAGGAATGGAAGTGTGTGATTTCTATCAGCAAATTAGGACATGGATAGACAAATAACCTTGGTCTGGAGGAGAGCATGGCCTCGTGTTGGTGATGGGGAACGAGTGGATTTTGTCCTGGTTTCTCACAATTCTCATGGGACCTTTCATGAAACACTACATCTTTCATCTTCCCCTCTTCTATAGCAGCCCCAAACCACTCACTGAATGTGATTTTTGGTTTGTTTAGCTTTAACTGAGCAGTTTGTGGTTTTCCAGAGCAGATCAGACTGGGTGGCATTGTCCTTCTTACTACTCCCACCCACTCAGGGTGTTGTCCCATCTGTAGGGTCAGCACAGGCAGGATCTTGCAAACACCTGAAGAATTGTTAGTTTTGGTTTTTTTTCCTAACCGTGGACCATGGAAACCACACATAGAAAAGACACAGAAAGAAGACATAAAAAAATCTGTGACTTGCCCCAAACCAACTGGTACTCTGGAGCCTGCAGGTATTCCCAGAATCCTTTGTATAATGGGAGACTCTTCTTTTTGCATATTATTTTCCTGAAGTAAATTGAGGATTCCTTATTATCCTCCTGCAGTGTGCAGACAGAGCATTTCTTCTGCTAGTTCTCCTCCTGGCATTGAGAACTGTGCATGACCAACCTGAGCTAGATCTTTTAATCCTCAGTCTGGGATTTTGGGAACTTTCCTAAGAAAATGAATTGTGACACAATTAGTCTGCTTTACCTTTTCTGTTCCTTGGTAGAAAGTCTTAAATTGTATTTTAAGTGAGAAAAAGAGGTCAAAATACCCTTGTTTTGGAAAGAAAGGAAAGGATTGAGTGTTTCAGTCCTTGGAAATTGCTTATCACAGAGGACAGCTCCTGGTTTATTTTGTGTGTAGGTGATGTGTGTTTGTAAAGTTTTATTGCCCAGTTCAGGGTCATTAAAGCTCCTTTTGGAGGTGTCACTTCTGAGAAGGGAGCAGGAGGGATGGGGCACAGAATCCAGGCACTCCCTCACT
This sequence comes from Irena cyanogastra, assembly GCA_013397155.1. Classification (NCBI taxonomy): domain Eukaryota; kingdom Metazoa; phylum Chordata; class Aves; order Passeriformes; family Irenidae; genus Irena; species Irena cyanogastra. Next base: position 387,942 of record VWZV01010643.1, on the reverse strand, counting down.
CCAAGTCCTATTACTCAGGTTAAATCCTGGCTCTCCAACATTTGTCTCACAAAATGTCCCATATTTTTCTAAAATGATTAGATTGACTAAAGAAATAGAGACCTATTTTATGTGATGATACGTTGTGAAATTAAAGTTGACAGGAGATAGCCTTTGTCTGGAGAGGCACTTTGGAGAGAAAAGTAATCAATGGAGAAAGTTCCAGGGAAATGTTAGCATAAGAATGAGTGGTTTCAAATAGTCTGCTCATAAATTCCGGCTGGACTTCAGGAGTTTGCTCACAGATAGAGGAAATGAGGTTCTGGAATGACTTTCCAATAATAATGGGAAAAGCAATCAAGCGAGTTGTGAAGATGAAATAAGTTTTGTGCAGGTAACTGTGCTATAAAATTATCATCTCATTCATTCCCTGGGAACTTCCTCACGTGCCTGTGTTTCTGTCCTGCTGGAAATTCCCCAGTGGGCAGGACTGGGGCTCTGCTGGCAGAATGCCACGCTCTAAAGACTCTTATTTCTCTGAAATTTCATAAAAAAACTTCTCCCAGGCTTTCAAGAATCTTTATGGATAAAAAGTGGGTTGGGGTAGCCCTGGCTGGCTGCTGTCTCACACCCCACTCCTCAACACATCCCATTGTTCACGTGCTGGGCGAGAAGATGGGATGGGATTAGTTGATTCTTCTGCCATTGTGCCTTGAAGTGTAGGAAAAAATTCCTTTATTTTTGAGCATTCCTAACTTTCTTCACAGTTGGCATCTCTAAAGGCCTCTGAGAGATGTAAACAGCAACATTCCCATTTTCCACATGAAAATAAACCTTGCCAGCTTGGTTGGAACTAATTTTCTAATTAATAGCTCCCTGATTTTCTCTTTTCCTAGAAGCTGTGGTATTCCTGTGGATAACAGCACTTTTGTTGTTGTTAGGCTCGATTGGGTTATTTTTCCCCAGTGAGTGTCTCTTTTGATTTAACTGGAGACACTTGGGAAGAACAATATGGAGGAGATAAATGAAAGTGCACAGAAAATATTCATTAAAAATATAGGTCCTTGTCTCACTTGCCACGGAAGAGCAAGATGTAAGATTGTTTTTCTTTAGATCCTTTCCTCACAGCCTATTAACAACTTCTTATCTTTTTAAACTTTATATTTCTTTCCCCAAAGTCAGCAATGTGTTTAATGAGTGAAATCATTCTCCTTTGAAGGTCACCCCACTCTCAGACTGACTTGGCTGTTGATTGCACTTGAGCTCGTAGCTTTAATTCACATTAACCCCATTTGTTTCTAATTAAGCAATGTCTTTTGAGCAAAGACAGTCCATCACTGCTGTCAACAGGTAAATTTTGCTCTTTAATACTGAGTCTTATATTTCAGTTTAACAGAGATGAAGCTTTGAGGGTGGTTTACTCAGACCATAGATTTTTAAGCAGGAATGCAAATTGTCTCACAATTTGCCACGGCCCAATTTAATCTAATAGCTTTCAAAGTGAATTCTAATAGAAACAACTCACTCAGCCATGGACCCAGCTGTATATTTTTATGTATTTCCTTGGTATCCAGTGTGTACCAGGTGGCATTTCTGTTTATTAACACTGAGCCTGTCCTGTAAAGACCTTTTCAGAACTGGTGGGCTCTCTTTCCTCTGTTAGTGGTATTTCACAAAATGTTGCTTTGGGGTTGGCTAATCAAACACAAGATTTGATATGTGGGTTGCAGTGCTTAGAAAATGGAAAACAATTAAAAAAACCAAACTCAAACACCCACAGATTTTTGGGTTTGTGTTGTCCATCAACTTACTTAATTTTTCCTGTTTTCTGAAGTGCATCAAAGGGAACAATTCCTTCCCAATATCCCAACTAACCCTTCCCTGTGGCAGTGGGAAGTCATTCCCCCTTCTCCTGTCCCTCCAGCCCATTTTGAACTGTTTATTTGTATTGATTGTTTCTTGTCTGTGTTAATCACATAATGCAGATTCCTTGCATAGAGCACAACTTCTGTGCAAAGAAACCAAGCAAGAAAATGTAATCCTGTCTAAAATTTGCAAGTGAAAGGGCAATAAGGGTCTTGGAGAGTATTAAAACATTTCAGATGATATTTGGCAGCTGAAGGCATACAAATTCCTAAATCTTTCTGAATTAGTAGTGATTAGTAAATATTATACATGCATTTCTAGGGTTTTTGCCTTTTCTTTTAAGCCACTTCTGTGTTCTGACAACACAACTGGAAATTGTGGCAGTTGTGACTGGAATGCTGATAGCTGAAGCAGGCTCTTTTAGGCAGTGGGATTCATTAGTTGGCCTTGCTTGAGCTGTATAATATCATTACTATTACATGTATATTTACGCAATTAATTTGCTTTGATTTTAACAAGACAAAACAGAATTTCTTACTTTTTTTTTTTCCTTTGCTTTTCATTTCTTGCCAATGGAGTAATATTTGCCTGTGGAGTAAACCTTTCCCTTCTGATAGGAGGTTCTGCTCAAAACATCTAAATTTTTGTTATTTCATGTATTTCCTCCCCCTCCTCTCCTCCTTACTGGACTTTTTGATAATAGATTCTTGTTTTTTTCTATTGGTTCTTGGGAAAACTATTGAAAAGGAAGTCAACAAGAGTAATCAAACTGAATTATAGCAAAGCTCTGGCTTTCAGCTCACAATTGCTACAGAAATTGGGCCCAATTCATTATAAACTATAGGCACATATAAGTGAAATTTCCTTTCCTTTATTTGGCTGGTTACTTGATGTTTTCTTTCTTTCAGGTTCTTTTTTTTTTGCAGGAAAATTTAACAGCCAAGTGCTGTCTGCTTACGTGGGAGACATTGCCCTTAACTTTGGGAGAAACAAGTAAGAAGTGTTTCCTTCACTTAAAATCTCAGGTGTTTTTTATTTTACTTTTTCTTTTCCCACACAACAGGTGTGTCTTTCACTGCCTCTCACAGCCACATTTCTGTGCCTGCACTTGTGCTTGTTAAGGAAAAAGCGCTGGAGGCTGCCTCCAACACTTTTATGGCATCCCTGTATTTCTTCTGTGCACACCTCTGTGCCTGTCTGGGGGAGGAAAAGATGAAACTTGGAGCTTGCAGATCCCTGAGAACGGTAATCAGCCAAATTTGTGTTTTGGAGGGGAAAAGGAAGCTCTTGCTGATAAGAAAGTGTCTCTTTGATTCTAATCTCTTTCACCTGTTGAACAATTATTGATGACTTTCATTACAGGGTGCTATGAAAGGAGAATAATCAGTGCTGCATTAAGGTACATGTGAAAAGCCTGTCTCTATTTGCATGGTAATGAAGTACTACCTAAGGTGTTAGAAGGAGAATCAATAGGCTAATGAGATTTTATGCAAACAATCTCAAGTAACAACCTGGGCTCACCCTTAGATAAAAGGATTTGTTTGAAACAGGAAAATACTTCTAAGGTGGGTTTTCTTTCTTTAAAAAAATGTATTTTTATATCAGTGCAAATTGAAACATGAAAAAAGATCTGTTTTTTTAAGTATTACAGAAAATAATTCCAATCTATCTGGATGCTGTAGAAATACTGGCCTAATCAGGCTCATTCTTACAAGTCTGTGTATCAGCTTCATTTTTTGGTGCTGATATGAGGATGAGCCTTGAGGATGAAGGCTGTAGAAGTCCACAGCTGAAGGCAAACCATCTTGTCTGGAATAAAAAAAAAATACTAAATATTATTGCCTACATCTCCTCCGGTAACATCCACTGACTGTGCCCTAGGGGAAGACAACTTTTTGGGTGAAGAACTGACCATTTGGGGACAGTGCTTAGACTGAGGTGAACACACCTCAGTATTCTGGAAAAATGTGCAGATTTGCTTTTTTAGCTTGGTATTGGTGCCTTTCTTTTTTGCTGTTTTAATTACAATAGATTTTTGGTATTATTTAAGCACAACAGTGTTGCAGAAAGCACATTTTTCAGCTGGGCTGTCGGGCTGAAAATTAAGATTTGCTGCAGATTTTGGTAGGAAGAGGGAGATGAGCTCTGTGTTTTCTTGGAGAGACAGAGAAAGCTTCAGGGAGCTACTGTGCCCAAACCTGCTCTGGGTTAGCCTGGGAAAAATCTGGGAAAAACATTCTTTTTATGCATTTAAGGTGCTGTGTAATAAGGATTCAGAAATATGGGTTAAGCTGTCTGAGGCCGTGTGAAACCTCACAAAGTGTGGGTTTATCCACCAAACCCAAAAAATACATTGCAAACTCTGCTGGTTTATTAGAAAGACATGGGAAAAGCAGAGGCACTATCAGGAACCTCAAGCAAAACCAAAAGAAAATTTAGTAAAGCCAGAACTAAATGATTCTCTTGTTTCTATTTTCCCAGGTAGCTCAAGCACAAGAGAGAGAAACACATTTTTATCCAGAAATCTGCCTCCCCACCAAAAACCCTCATTCTCTTCTTGCAAGAAAGAAGAGTTTTCTACATTTTCTCCAGCTCCTGACTGGGTTTGTTTGCACCAGGCAGCACCAGGGGTGCAGGAGGTGTCTGTCCCCAGCCAGGGACAAACTCTGATGGACTGTCATGCAAGGGACAGGGAGGAGAGCAAGGAATACTTCCTGTATCCTTAAGGATGAATTTTTCCTGCCAGCTTCTCCTGCTGCTCTGCTCCTAATGGCACTGGGAGTGTGCAGCTCTGAGATGGTACAGGTCTTGTCCAGCCCTTGCTGTTCCCAAGAGTTGGGTTTTTTTTATTTCCATGAGTGCTCAAAACTGAGAGGAGGGAAAGAGCCAAGTTATCTTCAGAATCCCAAAGTGGTTTGGGTTGGAAGGGACCTCAAATCTCTTGTTCCACTCCTTGCCATGGGCAGGGACACTTCCACTAGCCCAGGTTCCAACCTGGCCTTGGGCACTTCCAGGGATCCAGGGGCAGCCACAGCTTCTCTGGGCACCCTGTGCCAGGGTATGCCACCCTCACAGGGAAACAATTCCTTCCCAATATCCTGTCTAACCCTGCCCTCTGGCACTGGGAAGCCATTCCCCATGGTCCTGTCCCTCCATCCCTTGTCCAGAGTCCCTCTCCAGCTCTTCAAGCACTCAAAGTACTCATAAGGTCTTACCAGACCCTTCTCTTCTCCAGGCTGAACAATTCCATTTGTCTCAGCCTCCCCTCACAGGAGAGGTGTTCCATCCCGCTGATCATCTTTTGCTAAAGAACAGAAAAATTGAATGAATTTCCACTAAAATAAAGCTCTTTCTTGCTAAAAATGCCAAGGAATCTGGTTCCTTAAGGGAATAAAACAGAAAAGTGTCCTTTCTCAGTTATCACTTCCTGATTGTATTTTTATTTTTCACTTTTGTTTCCTGTTGAAACCAAGCTCCCTGAGACGTGGGCAAAGCAGCATTTCATGGCAGAGCTCTTGTGAAAATGCCCCGCAGCGAGATGTGCCTGCTTTGAATTTCCTTGGGATTCTGCCAAGATGCTCTTCAAGGGGCAGCAAGCGACAGGAGTGGTGCTTCATTCCACCGGGGAACCGCAGGCTGTGCTCGGCACAGGGGTCTGAACAGCCCTAACAGCTTTTGGGTGAGAGCTGCGGGGTTTTTTGCTCTGGGGAAGAGACTGACAAAGCCAGGCTTTCTGATACAGGATTGCCAAGCTGTTGTCTCACTCTGGGTGTTGTCCCACTGATTTCTTTTCACTCCCTTCCCTTTTTCCACACCCGTGGGTTGCAGAGCAAGTGAGACCTGAGCAGTGTGAGCTCAGAAGTGCTGCCCTGACAGAGGTGCCTCGTTCCACCCCACACTTTTGGAAACAAAGGGCAGAGTGTCTGAGCTTTGTGTGCTGGGGCTGCTGGACATCGGCAGGGACACATTCCCTGTCCCTGTTTTCTGGAGAAAGGGAACTACGTTTCCCTGACTCTTCGGGATAATGGTGGGGTGCTGATGCTTTTTATTTGGGCTTTTTAGCTCAAATCTGAGTAAAACTGGAGAGAAAACAGATGGGAGGGACAAAGAGATTTGTCTGGCGTGTTGTTTTTTCCATCAGCTCTCTCCACAGTTTTGTTTACTGAAAACAATGTAAGTTTTCCATTATGTATTTATTGGATTTTTAATTGAAAGGATCATTATTAAAAACCCCTGACAAGCTAAATTAGGCTCTCTGCTTTGGTTTTAACCGCTCTGATGAGAACTTGCAATATAATCTATAACTATTTATGAGTCAATTTTTTCACTGATATAAATCCCTTTTTAATCCTTCTGTGAGGTCCTTCAGTTTCTCCTACTGTGGAGCCCAAGGGAACCAGAAAATTAAAATCTAAGGCAGCGATTACAGTGAATTATAATTTTACTGTTTCCCATATATGAAGAATTAGTTTCCTCCATTTCTTGTTCTTGTTACAACCTTTGTCAAGAACATAAATTATCAAAACTCTTCATTGGTTAATATTCCATGTAAATTCTAGGGGAACTGAGACAGCGTGTCCTTTGTGCTGCACTGCTTCCTGGGCTGGATTTGTTTTTAAACAAAAGGATGATGCAAAGTCAAATTCCTGCTCTTTTGTATAGTGCAGCCATTGAGACATTAATTCCTTTTGTGGTCCTCAGGTGTGAAAATACCCCAAGTGGAAAGGTGGTGGCAAAGGGGAAACCTGCATGGGATGATTGTGACTGGATTTGATTCCTTACAAAGCCTCCAAAATGAAACTGAACTCATTCTGCAGGGGATGGGGACAGGTTTGGTGTCCTTGGCACTTGGGGAATTGGTTTAATGCTGAACATGGGGGTGGCTCTAGAATGAAGATTTGGATTTGGTGACCTTAAAGGTCATTTCCCACCTCCATGATTCCATTATTCCAGTGAACACCCAAATAACTACCAAACAACAACATACTCCCTACTGTTTTATCATCATTTGGGTAAAGAATATAAAATGGTTCTTGGGGTTCCTGAGCAGGGAATTTTGGTAGCTCAATAAGGCTTTTTGCAGGTGTAGGAAATCTGAACGGAGCTTTTAGTTGACCACAAAATGTCATCAGGAACTCCAGTGACAGGACAAGAAACAATGGGTACAAATTGAAAGAGGAGAAATTTAGGTTAGATATTGGGAAGGAATTGTTCCCTGTGATGGGAGCCAGGCCCTGGCACAGGGTGCCCAGAGAAGCTGTGGCTGCCCCTGGATCCTTGCAAGTGTCCAAGGCCAGGCTGGATGGGGCTTGGAGCAACCTGGGCTAGTGGAAGGTGTCCCTGCCCATGGCAGGGGTGGCACTGGATGGGCCTTAAGATTCCTTCCAACCCAAACCACTGTGTTGTTCCATGATTTCCAATCTTAAGCCATTCACCTGTTTTGTTCTGGGCTTTGAAACAGGTTTCTATGGAAAGCTGAAACAAGAAACAAATTTTTGTATTTTCTAAATCAATAAAAGATGGTTTGAGTTTTTTGTTTTTTGGTTTTTTTTTTTGTGTGGAGGGAGTTTGATCCCCTCAGAAATTTCAGGAGTGTGTCACAGTCACAGAGTGAGGATCAACCAAGGCCCCACACTCACCCCAATGCTCAGTTGTGTTTGACATCTTGTCTATCATTGCTCCAAGCACAAGCAGAATGTGTTTTACCCCAGAATTACAGAGAATCACTGTTATTCACTCTTCTTTTCAGCACTGGCATTATTTCCCCACATATGTTACACCGCCCTTTCCTGGCCACTGTTTATTCCTTCACATCAGTGCTGGCACCAAAAACTCTCCTCACTTCATTCTTGCGCTGTAATTGCCACTAAGGTGACACGAGAGGAGCTGAGGGGACAACACCCTTCTCCAGCTCTTCTGCAGTGACGCCAGAGCATTTCTGGGAGAGGTTTCAGAGAGCCTCGAGTGCTGTTTCCAGGGCATTTCTCCCCGTGTGGGCATGCAGGTGGTTTTATGGGAAGCACAGGGCAGCTGGAGGTGAGGGATCATGAAGAACAATTGTGGAGTGAGGGAGCCAGCTCATAAAGCACCATAAACCCTTTAATTTCTAAGGCACCGCTTCTAATGTGATCCATTTACTGGAAATAATCTGTTTTAGACAGGGAGGGCAAAAATCTTGAAGAATTTAGGAATCCTTCTGGGGTTTTAGGATGTGTAAGCACAGAGTAAGTGCCTATGTATTTTTTCCAGCCTGGACAATTTTTCACTGAACTGGGGACTCCTACAGCAGTGCCACAGCTGATATTTTGTGTGCTTTGCTCTGTGTGCATGCTCAAGAGTTTCCATGAACAGCCTTGTTTTCCACAATCCCAGTGAGCAGATTTTACTTGTAAAGCAGTCAACATTTAATCCAAAGTGGTTTTATGTAGATGTGAAATTCCTACAGAACAAAATTCTTTCCACTTTGTAGACAAGATGCTTATTGGTATCTCTTTATTATTCTGCTTGAGAACGTTGATAATAACATTTGTGTCTCTAATTCCAGGGATTTAATTTTGGAGTAGTATTGAAAAGAAAATCGATGTACAAGTTATGTTGTAGCTCAGTAATAACCAGTATTTTAAATTAAATTATTAATTATGTGAAGTTGAAAAATGTTATTTTGCGAAAGCCTTTCACATAAGAGTTAATAATAAATAAAAGAGTGTGTAAGGGGAGATGCTTCAAAGAGTAAGAGAAAAATCACTTCCAAAGAGACGCAGAGCAAGGCATTTCTTTGCAAATATGGAGAGTTCCAAACAAGTGAAGAAACTGGGAGTGCAGAAACCCTTTCTCAAGTGAAAATAGAAACATATTATAATTTATTTTACCTTTGTCTTAGATAAATTCTCCTCTTTGGCCAAGAACAGATGTTAAAGAGTATTTCTGTTCTTTCCATAACTGTGTTGTTTTTTTGTGGTTTTTTAGCTTGTGGGCCTGAGCGTAGAGAGTGAGAATAATAAGGGGAAAATAAAGGAAAAAAAATCCTAAAAATTAAACTCTCTGTGTAACAACAACAATCCTCTGCAGATTGCACAGGTATAGACACAAATTAAACCACAGATTTTGTTCTGCAGACATGCTGCTAAAGAAAAAACCTGAATTATTGAACCAAAACCAAGCACCCAGGAGCAGGATAATTTTCACATGCAGTACAGAGATGTGTCAGGCATATTTATTGTTCTTTATTTCCTCTGATTTAATTTCATAGAGAAATCCTGAATAGAACTCTATAGATCTCTCTCTCTCAGTTGTGTCTACAGAGATCTCACCTCTGAGCCTCACCAGATTTTGATCAAAGGCCATGGAATAATGTGGTTTTCACACAGCTCATTATGACATGTGGGGTTTTTTTGCACATTCTCTTTAACTTTGTAATGGGTGAAACTCAGCCTCAGTTTGGGACCTGCCTTGGGTCTGGAGTTTGGGATTGGATGCAAGTGAAAATCTACAGCTTGACCAGGTTCAACTGCTTCAGATGGGCTTACCTGGACTGTAATTAAACAAAAAATTAAAAGTATTTACTCTTTATTGCAGACACACATCCCAGAGTTATTCAAAGCTAAAACCTGTTATTTTTTGTTCTTTCTTTCAGCTGCTGTCTCATATGCAGTTCCAGCATATCACAGAACATTTCCTAAGGAATTCAGTCTTCTCAGCCTGCCCTGCTGCCATCTCTCCAGGCAGGTTTTGGCAGCTTGGTCCTGTGGCAATATTAGGATTAGCTCCCATTTCCAACCAGATTTGTTTCATGTGAAATTTATCTCCAGAGCTCTTGGTTTTTACATTAAAACTATGCATAGATTGAAGTTTCCTTCCTCAAGTGAGACTTCTTTTCATCCATCAAAACAAATTGAGGAATCATGTTGACGTGAATAAATTTAAACATTAAATATGCATTTCTGAGGAAAAGAAATCTTTAACTTGTGGAAAAAGAGGTTAAATTTTAAATTTCTTTTTAAATTACATTTTTTGTGTATTTTCCTGACCTATTTCACTATTTTCATATACTTTAAATGGTTTTGCTGATTCCTGCAATATTTACATACCTGGCCCTTACCAATGCATAAACCAAATCTTTTGACTATTCTATCAGTATAAGTTGATATCCTTTTTGTCTGGTATTCTCATTTTCCCAGGTACAGCACCTGGGAATTTTTTCCAGTCATGCAGAGATTTCAAACTCTGATACCACAGAGTAATTTTGGTCTTTGGGTATGTATTTTTTAATATATGTATTGCAGACATCTAAGAATATAAATAGGGAAATGCTCTTGAAATTCAATCTTAAAGCTGTAACTAGAAAAATTATTAAATTAGACCGCTGTAATTTAGTTAATAATCCCACTACATTTCTTTAACATAGACTTTATAGCTGTTTTCCAGTTATATTTTAGTCTCTCTCTCCCCTTGATTAAACATTATGCAGCAATATACAGCAGTGCAAAACTCTGAGTTGTAATGATAATTATAATTCATTAAATATTGATCAAATTAAATCTAAAATTGCTTGGATGTCATTCATTTGCTAAGTACAAAATAAAATCCTATAACATGCAAATAACTTAGTGGTTGTGTACATAAACTAATAAAATGAAAATATGCATGGTAATAGTCTCGGTAAGGAAAGAAGTTTTTCTTAAATTAAAACTGTAATTTGACCAAGATGATTATCCCTGCTCCTGCCCTTGAAAATCTGCCATTTGACTGCTGTCACCAGCAGCACAATTCAGAATGCAAAATTACATTCTTATTTCTTTTTAAATCACATAGAAGTTCCATCAGCGCTTGGGAGCTGATAAGTGCATACCAAATATCTGATTTTTGCAGACAAGGGGGTTACAAGGAATGTACAATTTTTTAGTACAAAAATCCTGCCACTTTCAGATGCCACCTGTCACGTCTTTAAGCAGTCATAGAACCACAGAATTGTTTGGGTGGAAGGGAGCTTGAAACTCATCCCATCCCACCTCCTGCCAGGGACACCTTCCACTGTCCCAGGGTGCTCCAAGCTCTTTCCAGCCTGGCCTTGGACACTGCCAGGGATCCAGGGATTCTCTGGGCACTCTGTGCCAGGGCCTGCCCACCCTCACAGAGAAGAATCCCTTCCCAGTAATAATCTTCACAATTCCTTGGTGCTATTCGGGTTTCTACCCTACTGGTGTTTTAAAGGGTTGGAGGCAAAGCTTCAGTGCCTCACACAGGATCTTCTCCAGGTGCTTCCTACTCCATTCCTCATCCAAGTCACTTCCATCACTCTGGCTAGGTGGGCAGCACTGGCATTCCCATGGGATTTACCACAGCAGGACCCCCAGGAAAGCAGAGCCATCCCCACAGTTCTAGTTGGGACAGGCAGGTCCAGGAGCTTGTGCTGCTTTCTGCTCAGGATTTTCACTCTTATTTGTAAAGGTGCTTACTCAGTGATGAGCAGCATGTTTTACCCTTATTTGACCCTTATTTTTACCCTTATTTTTACCTTATTTGTAAAGGTGCTTACTCAGTGATGAGCAGCATGTTTTACCCTTATTTGACCCTTATTTTTACCCTTATTTTTACCTTATTTGTAAAGGTGCTTACTCAGTGATGAGCAGCACATTTGCCTTGATGTCTGGGACAGGATCCCTTGAGCATTTGATGTTGCCTCAGCTGCTTCCCTGCACTCCTGGGATGCTCAGATGTGGCACAGGCCCCTGAATACTCTGAGCCCAGACACTTCATCTTTACATTTCCTTCCCAGGCAGTTCAAACCCGTGTTCCCTGGCCCTCCAGCAGGGGCCATCTGCTCTGTCTGACATCAGCCAGGTCACTCTTCCCCCAGGCTTCACAGCATTCCAACAGGCAGTGAGCCTGCTCTCCAGCCCTGCATGGAAAGAACAAGGTGTCTAGGAACATTTGGAAAGGAGCTTGATGTATGAAAGCTCTTAAATGTCCCTGAAATTTCTGCTTGTCTTTTCCCTTCAGTTGGGCTCGGTTATTTTTGCCTTGGTTCAATAGATTTTTGAATTCCCTCATAAACTTTAGAAAATGCATCATGAACAACCCAAAATACAGGCTGTTTTGGAGTTTGCTTTTTCTCCCTGAGTGAGGACAAGTGTGAGGTTTAATGGAAAAGCAGCTGTTGGATTTCAAAGGGAGTCAGATGTTCAGGGATGGTTTGCCAGCACCTGGTGTAGGGAGAGTTGGTAACTCAGTAAAAATGCTGTAGAGATTTCATTTCTGTGAGATTTCATTTCCCAGTTATCCACAGCTGGGGCGTGGCCAGGAATGACAAGCACACACAACTGCAGGGAGCTGCTGAGAGTAAAACACACCATTATTTGGCCAAAGAGCAGCTCCGTCTGGTGAGATCTCTTCTGGCAGCCTACAGCTCTTGAAACTCAGCAATTTCTCACATTTTCCCAGTGTTTCATCAAGAGACATGTAAAGAAAGAATCATCAATTCTTGTCACCAGCTCTGTGCGTGCAGCAGAGCACAAACTGAGTGGCAAGATCCACAAACCTTCCACATCCACAATCGATTCTAGCACCGTGTTAATAGTGCAGCAGGAGGGATAAAGGACAGCAAGAAAGGAGTGTTTACATGAGGAATTACTTTAACATGAGGAATTACTTTAACAAACCAAATCAATTGGTCAGATCACAAAGTTTCACAGAGATGTGACTCTGTCAGACTTGACATACACATGTCGAGCAAGCCAGAGGAGGAGTGAGAGGGTAACAGCAACCAGGAGGCACCAGAGCAGATACCTGTGCAATGACTGGAGCAGGACTGGTTCACTTTTTAGACAGAAATTTATATGAACAAGCAGCAACCTGACCTGTTTTTCAGAACAATACTCTGCAACAGCAGAAAAGGGAGGATTTATTCTCCCTGAGCAATGTAATTTCTGAGAGTTAACGCACCTCAGCACTTCTGGGCTGCTGCTTCTTTGGCAAACCAGAGAGCAAAGGCAGTGATGCTCAAAAGTTTGCTCCAGTTAGATCAATAAATACCCTGAAGGAGATGGCTATCAGTCCTTGGGCACCAGGATTCACTCACTTGGAGGTAAAGCAGGATAATTATTGACTCCCAGCTACGTGATCCTCAAAGTGGCTGAGAAAGAGTGAGAGACTACCAGGAAATCTGAGTTACACTAGCTAAAATCTAGTACCTCTTTGAAAGAAAAAAGTTTACAAAAAGCTTACCAACCCAGATGAAATGCCTCTGGTTCATCTGGAAATTCTGGAATTCACACCAGAAGTGTTGCCTGAAACGAGCCCTTCTCTCCAATGCCAAGCCCAGGCTGTGCCCTAAGTTAAAGATGTTTTGGTTCACACCCTAAAAGGGAGGATTTCAGCTCAAAACAGGCTCTTCCTCACTCTTTGGGAGGAGTTGTTGCCTCTCCCAGCCTTGGGATGGCTCTAAGGGAATAAAAGGAAGTTTGGGGGTCCTCCCTCCTGGCTGGCAGCGTGGCAGACAGGCACTTTTATGCAGTGTTAAATTTTCACAATCCTGTTGTATTTCTTTCCTCCCTCTGTGAAATAATGACACCCATAAAAACTTGGATTGGAAGATTATCTAGAATTATTACAGAAAAATATAATTTAAGGGGAAAATGGAGTACTAGCAGTGTGTACCAACCTTATAATGAAAACAAGATGACATTTTCACTGAGACTGCCAATCAATTTCTTAGTATTAATTATTTTTCCACGTTCTTATTAATTTTACAGATCATATCTTGGATGCAACTACTTGGGAATATTTGGATTTATGTCATAATGTCCTAAAAGCTGTAGCTGGAGTCACTATAACAAAATATACCTTGATGAACAATTAAATTTAATTTTATTGTTCACATATAAATAGCAGATTACCATTGCAAATAAATAGGATTGTTAATAAATTCAAGACTGCAGCTTGTCTTTGTTCTTACACATTTTAGTTGCTGGGCAGTTATTTTTGAGTTTAATTATACACAATGGGAAATAGGATGCCTGACAGAAATGGAAGTTCATTAAAGAAGATTATTTTAGTAGGCTGAGTTACAGGGTTTAATTCTTATTTACAGCAGGGTCTGTTCATATCACACTGGCAATAGATGTAATAAGCACTATATCAGACCCTCAAATACTGGTGTAAATTAGGCACAAACTACAGGCCTGTTTGATGTGGGGGTAAACCATCATTAGATTAGAAACTGAAAATCTCATTTGTGCTAAAAGGCCTTTGGATAATAGAGGCCCAGGTAAATCCGGGAAATTATCATATTCTATATTGGGAAAATGGACAAAACAAAAAAAAATTCAGCTGGCAGGGTTTACTTAAGGAAAGCTCCCATCTTTACCAGCCTTGTTTAAGCGAATGAAGCAGCAAATTCTGTGACAGAAATACTGGTGCCATCAAGTACAAAAGCAAGTATTTTCCATCAAAAAACAAGGCCAGTTTTAGCTACCAGAACTCTCCTTTAAACCAGCTCCCCCCTGTCTCCTGGTGCTGGTGGCCCAAGGGCACCTCCTGCCCATGTGTCCCCAGGGAGAACCAAAGCACCTGAATTTGGGACTGAAATTTGGGGGGGTGGGGTTAAAGTCACAGAAACTGGCCAGACTCAGAGAGGAAGTCAGGCACAAGTTTTAGCCCGCAAAGTGGAAAGGTTTAGGAACAGCTTAGAGCTGGATTCAATTTCCCCAAGTGCCTTGAAGGTTTGGAGCTGAGTGAGGATGTACCAGAAATGCATCAATGCACATAATTTAGAGGATTGATCAGTGCGACACACAGATGGAGGAGACCTCAATGCATGCCAGTAAAGAAAGAAAGCCTGCTAATAAATCTGCACACTAGGAATGATATTCCTTTTAATTTCCATGTTACTTTGAAATTATATGAAAAAATTCTCTATCCAAACTTAATCATACCCTTTCAGACATGGAAACCTATTCAAAGGCTATAGCTTATCTTGTATAGAGTTTATCAGCTGTGCAGCCATTCATTTTTTAGGATTTTTTCAGGTGATCTTATGAAAAAGGTAATAACAAGTTAGGTCACCAAGTCCTGTTTACTCCTACCTGTCTGCAAAACCTTGAAATATTTTCAAATGTTTTATCTGTATGTGCTCAACCTACTCCAATATTTACTTCAGTATTTTAAATGCTGCTAATGGCATAATAAATGCTCCAATTTTTTCTGTTACTTCCTTTATTGCCAGACAAGAGAGGGAAAAAAAGAGGCCTCAATGAAGTAACCTTTTTCTAAAGGTCACCTTTATTATGGCAGAGATTATCTCCCCAGGTTATCAATGTTCAACATCACTGTTTTGATTAAACATCATTCTAACCTGCCACAACTATAAAACAACCTTTCCCCAGCCATCTTTCTGTGGGTAATAGACAGAAATTCTTAAATATAATTAATGGCTGGGTACTACCATCCGTTTTATCCGGATTTTCCAAAGCCACGGTGCTGTGACACAGAGGTTGATACATGGGTGCCACTGATGGTAACTAATCATTTATGTCCTGGGAAAGTGGTGTTTTCTGTTTTTCATTCACTGCAGCCTGAGAGTCTAATGGCAGACAGGTAATCTAACACCCATTAAAAGTGTAAATTATGTAGTCATTTACAGATGGGAAACAGTAGACAAATCTGTTAAGCACTTTGCTGAGACCATCATTTGAAAGCCTCAACATTATCAAACCTTTCCACAGCTAATGCTTTCAAACCCGGCACTGGAAATTTGTTAATGCTGTCAAAGCCAGTTTATTCCTCGCTGCTTTATCTGTCAGGGGCAAATGTTTACATTATCACTCCTTCTGAGACATCCCTTTATGTTGTCCTTGTAGTAGAGAACAGAAATAGCCAAGATTTTAGCACTTCTCAAAAGAAAAAGAAAGAAACAATGAACAGATTTTTCAGTTTTCTCCCCATTAGCGAGTTAGTTTTGAATTCTGACAGAGGAAGGCTCAGTGATTTAAATAACATTTCAATCATTAATCACTCAAAATTATGGCTAAGAGAGTTGAGTCACAGGAGAAGGAATCAGGCTGTAGCTGAAGCAGCTCCACAATTCAGTAAAACACTTGTGCATCAAGGGGAACATTTGGGGGAGTTAGTGCTTCCATTTTTATAGATGTTTCTCCAAGCCATTCTTTGAAATTTATACCTAGATGAATTTAGCTGGGCTTCTAATCCTTATGTAAGCTGGATAAATACAAGAATGTTTAAAATCCAGTTTTTCAAATGATGCGGCATTTTCAGTGACCTTGAAAAACCTAGAGGGGTGATTGTTCCTTCCAGTGTATCACTGCAAGCTGGAATAAAAAACTGGAATAAAAAAAAGTTATCTGATTCATCTGATACAGGGCATTGAGAGACAGGAAAAGATAATTCTGTGCCAAAGCTGTGACTCCAGCCAGCTTGGGCATCTCTAGCCTGGCCAGATTTTTCTGTGCAAAGATCCCCAGGCTGGTTAAAGCACCAGCTCTGCTCCTTCCTCCTCTCTGACCACACAGGTCCAGTAGGTTATAATTCTCTCATTTAACTAACATCCAGCTTTTTCCATGTGGCTTGGATTAGGGCCTGAGATCACATCCCTTGGAGTGGCTCAAACAAATTCCCACTCTGATATTTCCAGCACAAACCTCACAAATACTGTTGGTGGTGACTCTGTTACCCTGTTGTCTGCAAGACTGTTACAACATTTTACAGCCACTGTCAATATCCATAAAAAACTGACTTTATGGGTCATCTCCACCTGACTTGGGTCCACCTGTGGAATCAATAGTTTGGGTGCTGCTTCTGCATCAGGTGCTTATCCAAGAACCCCTAAGGAATTCCAGTGCTGTCACAGAGACTGTGATTTTTGTCTTATTGATATGTGAGATTTTCTGGGTTTGGCCATGGGGATTTTCTTACTTTTCACTGGAAGGGAACAGGAATAAGCAAATGCAGTTTCAGGACTGAATTTGGACTCAGATACAAATTTCCCTGGGGGTACTCACATGAAAGGCTTTCTTTCCCATCCAAGTGTTTTCTTTTGATCAAGGTTTGAATTTCAGTGGAAAATGGTGCCAATTTGATTTAGCTCCTTGCTGTTAAGTGCACTAAAAGAATGTGTGCATCCATAAATAAACAAAAGTCACTGCAAGATGTGAGCCTGAGCTGCTGGAGGTGTCACCCAGGAGGAACCTTGAGCTTATCACAGGATTGCTCCTGGGATAGGCCTTCCATAAGAAGTAGGTTCTGATGCACATGACTTTATCTACTCACTCTTGAGCAGATCAGACATCCTCAGTACATTTTAGATAACATATCAATCACTGGTTTTGACATTCTAGGTCATGACATGAGCTTCCTTCTCAAAATGCTTTCCAAAGGTCTCATTTGTTTATAAACCTCATGTTCTTGCCCATTTCTTGCCATTTGAAAGCAGCTAATACAAAACCAGTTGCAAACAAGTGACTAAACCTGTGAAGATCATCCTTGATGGTTGTCTAATAAACAGGCTCCCCGGCAGATGTACTTCCCAAGCAACTCTCCCTCATTAACCTGCACAGAACAGAAGCTATTGCATTAGTGGGCAATTAAACCTCTCAGATATCTTCCATACCACATTCCAAGCACGTGCCATTATTTAAGCATCTGCCAGACAGCAGGTGGTTTGTAAATCATTATCTTTTCAAATTATGTTGCTAATGGCATGTGTGAAATGACTGAAAAATGACATGTTTCCTCCTCTCTGTCATTAAAATCAAATAAATTGCTGCATTGCATTATCTAAAGCCTGAGAAGTATAAAGCACTGGCAAACCTAGGGTTCCCATTTTCCATCCTATTGTCCATTAATGATGGACAATACTCTGGGATATTTGATTTCCACGACTCCTCTCTACCAGGAACAACTAAAGGCAACCAAAGGCATCATCAACGAGTTCCCAAATGGAACAGAGCTTGTTAATTAGGAACAATCAGCCAATTCTTCAAACTGTACTGACAGCTAGCACAGTCTGGCCATAAAAATAGTGAAGAATTCCTGTAAGAACACAGGGACACTTGGGAAAACAAACGCCATTGTGGGGAAACAAGGGAGACAATTTGGAAGTCGAGCCCAGGGATAAAGGAGGGATGGGAGGAAGGGGTGTTAAGACTACACCTACTTTGATATAAATTCACTGAGTCAGCTCTGTCTTGCCCATGACAGCAATTGCTGAGTGATCTCTCCCTGTCCCTATCCTAACCCACAAGCCTTTGATTGCATTTTCTTCCCCCTCTCCAGCTGAAGAAGGGGCTGATGGAAGGGCTTTGTTAAGGCACTGGGCATTCAGCTGGGCCCAATGACACCAAGACAGACAAATCCCTCAGGGTTTTTGATAATCCTTCAGTGCAGAGTTCCCAGAGAGTACTCAATGAGAAATTCAGTTTCTTTTCTGGAAGCTTAGGGTGTGCAAATATAGACTCACAGAATGGTCTGGGTTGGAAAGGGCCTTAAAAACCATCTCATTGTGAGCCCCCACCACGGGCAGGGACACCTTCACTGGCCCTTCACTTGTTCTGAATCCTGTGCAACAGCTGAATCTTCTGAGGATAAAACACTTTTCCAAAGCCTTGGCTTGGCTGCTGAGCCTGCCAGTGCTTGTTCTACTTTTCCAAACCAGTCTCTTACCACAGCCTGCTGGGTGATGTGGACACTTGAATGGACACACCCAGGACTGTCCTGTTCCTCTTCAACCAGAAGAAAACCATTTATCACAGAATCACAGAACAGCCTGGGATGGAAGGGAACTCAAAAATCATCTAGTTCCAACCATTGCATAGATGTCCTGATTAAACCAGCTGTTAACTCACAGAGAAAGGCCAATCTGTGCCTTACCCTGTGAGTACAGTGCTTGGAAATGTGGTTTATGCCCTAAAAAACCAGACAGACAAAGGGACAAACCTAGAGCCCTATAGAACCACCTCATTGGGACATAAGTTGAAAACAAGAGATGTTTAAATATGTGTCCTTTCAGGATCTCCCCCTGTTATAAATGACAGGGAAAAAGGATGCAGGTTTCATAAAATCAAGCAGTCAGAGTTAAGAATTTGAAAAGCTGACTTGATTTTGGACTGGAAAAGTTTTCTGAAATAAATTAAGCAGGAAAGTTAATATTTTTTCTTTTTTCCCATGCTAATTTTATATCATTTCTATTAATGAACAGTTGCTTCCAAAATCCCTACTGTTTCCAGATCCTGAGCATTCTAGGTGATTGCAGACTTCCAGATACTTTCCATCAAGAT
Source organism: Irena cyanogastra (assembly GCA_013397155.1). NCBI lineage: Eukaryota > Metazoa > Chordata > Aves > Passeriformes > Irenidae > Irena > Irena cyanogastra. Next base: position 368,809 of record VWZV01010643.1, on the reverse strand, counting down.
AACTGCCAGTTAAAATGATGGATGAGCAATGGGAAAGGGTTCACAAGTATTGCAGGAGAGCTGTGATGTGCTTTAGCTTCTGGCACAGCCAATAAAGACAGAACAATAGTGGAGATTTACTATAGGAAGGAGCTGTAAACAAGGCAGCAGTCAGTGAGAAGCAGTGCAGACACAAAGTACCACACAATTCTGGGACATTTCTGTTTTGCCACCCAAAAAAAACTTATAAAAATCACAGCTCATTCAAACCAGATTTTCTTTTTTTTCTTTGTAGAGAGGATTGGTGCATTGGAAAAGCCTTGCAGTTCCTAAGGGCTCCACACAGATCTCACACTGGAACTAAAGTAGTACTCCTTATATAAAAATTAGTGCTCCTTATATAAAAAACCAAATAACCCAACTAAACTATCCAACCTATCAAAAATCTCAACACAAATCTCAAGCTCATAACTCTTACAAAAAAGAAAAAAATTCAATTTTTACCCTCATCACTAACTCAATCGAAACAAAAATCTAACAAAAACTTACTTACCTACTCTTCAACATCAAGTAAACCTCAGAAAACATGTTAAAACACAAAATATCCAATTAAATATTTATAAAAATATTTATAAAAATCTAATCAAGTCTAATTCTTACAAGATTTCAAAAACTAAGTTAAAAACATCCAACACTGTGCTACCACCTTTATATTTTGTCTGTGTTCATCCTTTATTGCCTTCCCCTTATTACCTGGTAGCACCAAAAGATCTGGTCCATTTACTGTAATCAAAAGTTCCCCACAAATCTCTCTGGCTCATATTTAGTCTGAATGAAGCACCTCATCCAAACCCTGAACAGAGCCCACCCCAATGAAAGGCAAAGAGCAGCAAACCCACAAAACTGGTACCATAAATCACACAGAATGGGTTTGCTCCAAAATATTTCTGGCTTCAGTAATTAAGGAAGCATTACCAAGCTTGCTGAAGTCTTCAGTGAGTTTTAGAGTCATGTGAGTACTTCTCAGGTCTCCTGCACCCCTGTGTATATTGAATTACTTACCTACAAGACACAGAACAGCTCACTATCACAAGTGAACCATTTAAGAGGTTTCTGCAATGCTTGGATTAAAATGTTCTGCCTATAAACTCAAGTTAATTGTTACTAAAATCTTCTGAACTGTTTTCTTCACGATTTTATAGTAAGGGAGGCTGGATGGCCAGCTCAGGCTTTGCTGCATAACCAAAAAAAAGAATCTGAAAATTGCAGATTTGGGTTATTTCTGAGTACCTGCTCCCACAGGGGTTCAGATGGATGTGAGGATGGACAGTGTAGGGGCTGGTGAGCAGGACACGCACATGGCTCCAAGCATGGAGAAAATCCATGTTAAGAACATGCATATGATCCAGCAATATCAAGGTACCACAATGTGGTGTTCTGTTTTTTAAGTTTGTTGGGTTTCAGTTAGGTAATTTATGTTAGTAAGGTTAATAATGGTTTCTTCTTATGTACCCCCTGTTCTTTCCCCTCAAGATGGTATTTCCCAAGTTATTGTTGCCTGATTTTCCCGCCTCACTCCCTGCCAATCTTCCCTCTCCTCCCCTAAGTTGCCAGAACCTTCCCTGCCAATCCTTGGTAACCCTACCCAAACCCCTGTCAATCTCCCTTGCCCAACCCAAAACCTTCCAGAACCTCCCCTATCAGTCATCCCTTTCCCTGCCAAGGGTTGGCTCCCTGTGATTTTCCCCTCCTCTGCTGCATGTCCATTTGTTCCCTGTCATCCCACATCCCTCCCCTAAGGGACTCCTATTGACTTGCCTGTGTGCCAGCCCCCCTGCTGCTGAGTGCTTAAATTGCTTTCCCGAGCATAGCTCGGGGCCATTTTGGTTCTTCTCGTCCTTGCAGAATAAACTCTTCTTTGGACACACAAAGTGAGTGGCCTCTCCTTCACCTTTCTACTCTGGATCCCTTGTGGGGGAACACTTCGTATTGCAAGGGCACCCACACACACAGGTTGTTGCTACCGGCAGTCAGTGTGCAGGGCTTGTCAGCCGGGCTCTCCATCTGCCCAGCCTCTGACCAACTGTGCCGGACAGCGACACCACAATCCTTTCAAATAAACTCAAACTACCCCCCACCAAAAAGAAAACCCCTCAAAAAATCAACTCGAACTCAAACACACACACAGACACAAAAAAAAAAAGCATCGGGAGTGTGAGTGGAAGATTCAGGGAAAACTGAAAAATCCATTTGCAGATCAGCAATATATTGAATATTTACATGTTAGGTATGACCTACTCAGACAGTCTCCTCTGCATTTCTGCTGTGTGAAAAATTAACTTTAATTTCCTATTTAGGGTTGTAATTTATTCTTGATTGCATTAAGGAGCTGTCCTTCACAGCTAATGACAGATACAAATACACAGTTTGGAATATACATCTCAGATAAAATATTTCTAACTATTATGTAGTTTTGAGTCCACAAAGATCCTCTAAAAATAAATTTTGTTTGCAGAAAAGAGTCACTTCAGGAGGCAAAAAGCTAAAGGCCACATTTTTAGTGGCATCTACCCAAGTAAAGATATGGAGAGTTTTGAGGGCAGGAACCTGGTAAGATTTTCTAAATTTGCAAATTTGCATTGTTATCCATGGAAGCACTTGTGGAGTATTCTCCTTTGTCATGCTTGGAAATGCAATTCCAAATCCTCATTTGCTCAGCCTTCCTGAACCAGGCACCTGCTGTGAGGAAGGCTCATAAAGCAGTTTAAAAGGTATTTACAGAGAATAAAATGCATAAACGCTGTAACAAGCACACTGGGATTATAATTTAATCTGAAATCCCTTTTGGCATGACGATTTTACAAATACTCTCAAATTCCTGCACATGTAAGAGGGAAGGTGATTATTAAGCTTTTCCTATTCAGCACTACAGCAAGTGAGAGCTCCTGGTCGTTGTGTTGAGCACAGTGATTAATTTGGTCCAATTAATGACCGTGTTATAATTGTTTCAGCCTACAACCTTCCCTCCACTCCATCTGAAATTCTCAAACCTAAAAGAGGAATAATTCACCAATGACTGGATCCATTCCAAAGGCAAATGATTTTCTGAAGGGAGTGGCAGAAAAGGTGCAAGAAGGAGGAAGTTGTGTGCAGGGTACTAAATCCCATTACACAGGAGCACCAAAATTCATCCTAGGCACAGTTTTATTAAGACATATGCAACTCAGATGAAACTGAAAGACTGAAACCATATTTTTTTCTGAATTAGGGCAGAGATTAATCCTTCTACCATAGAAGGTAACAGGACTCAGAAATAAAACGATGTAGGAAATGGATTTGTAAAAAATTCTTAAAATTTGACAGAAAGCTTATATAGTCTTGTATATCTGTGTGTAAATACTGAGATAAAGTGTGTTAACTTAAGAACGCCATGGAACAGAGGTAACATAATAGAGAGATTGAACTAAAACCAAGTTTTAACAAGTTTCAAAACACAGCCTGGTAAAAAGACCAGATATTTTAGAGAATTAGAACTGTGAAAGATGTATTGTAACAAGACTATGTAGGGAAAAAATATAGATTCTGTACCCCTGCCTCTGTAAAAGCTAAGAAAACCAACAAACATGACTTAGCAATCATTTGAGAGAGAAAACAAATCATAGGATAATGTAGCAAGTCTTGGAGAAAGATTAAACCTCAACACCAAACTAATCTTAGAGAAATTCAAGCTTTGTAATAAAAATAAGTATTGGATTTAAATAAATTATTAAGATTTATATACAATAAGTGAACTTGAAAGCAAGTCTGCAACCTCACTTTGAAACTGGACTTCATTTTGCAAATGGAAGTGGTGAAGAATAACTTTTATGTGCCTGATCTTGATCATCTTTAATGTTGTACATTAATTGCAGATGGGTTAATGGAGTAATTATTTTATTTATAATTAAAATCACTATTAGGGAGTGATAGTGAAAGACTACATAAATAACTTCACCACGCAAAGAGAAAATAACTGAGGAGAAGTCCAGTAATTGTGATGCAGTTCATAAACTATATTAGGGGTTGTTTTTGCAGATTTGCCTACTTTGTCTGAAATAACAGCCTCTGAGGAGTGGGGCACAGAGAGAATAAGAGACATATTAAGTTTTCACTTTTTAACAGAAAGTGAGCTTGTCTCAAAATCACCAATGGCTGGAAGAAAAGGTTATACAAGTGAATGGGAGCCTAATTATGTACCACAGGTAGTAAATGTAATGTTATGTTTCAATGATTTTATGGATAAGGAGCTCGTTTGTGTGCTATTTCCAATAGGAGTTTTATGGCTAACACTAATAAATAAAAGAAAATATATTCTGATTTTTAACAAAATGCAGGTTCTTATCTCAGCAGTTTATCTCAGTCTTATATCCAGGGACAAGGCTATGGCCCAGCTTAAAAAGCAAGTTAAGTTCTATTACTTCTGCTCACCTCTGCATAAATACAGACTGTAGTCTTTAATTGCTTGCCACCACTATCATCCCTTCCCATAAAGTTAATTGGCAATAAACTTTCCACGATGATAGTAAGATTATTAAAAAAAAAAAAAAGAAAGGAAAAAAGCTCCCAGTCGTTTTTGCAGGAGTCACCTTTCCCTTGCAGGCAGCACACCGTGATTACCATACGACAGATCCCAGCGTGACTCCTTCTTTTCTCATTTCCTTCCCAGGAAGAAGGTTTCTGCCCTTTCCTTTACCTCCAAGTCAGCCTTTTATGCTGCATAAATCAATACAGCACCATTAGATTTGACAGAGCTAAGCCAGTTCACCACAATTGATGATACAACCCCTTGTCTGCACACCCAATTAAATATTAATTAAAGATGAGCAAACAAACAAAATTTCTTGCCAGCAGAGGGTTTGGAAACCTCTCCAGCATTGTATTATTGCCCCTGTCAGTCAGAACATTAAGGATGAAGGTCTGGAGCTTGCAAGCAGTGAGCTGTGGTGGAGGGAGGGAGTGATCCAAAATCTCTATGCGACACAGTGCCCAAAGCTCCCCAAATATTGTCTTCCTCAGAGGTGTAAGTCCAGCGAGGGTGGATCAGTGTGCTGCCTTACAGTGAACCCTCACTTCTGCCCTGGTTCATACCAGTCCATAATTTATAGTGGTGATATGCTCCCAGGCATCCAATCCATCTCTGGAGAGACAGCCAGGACTGGGACAATTTTGCACTGCCTGGAGTTATTTCCAGATTTAGAAATGGAAGGTGCAATTCTGTGGGGTTAAAACAGGGAGGAGAAAGGTTCTATAAACCAGAGTGGACCAGGACTGAGAGTGGATCAAGTTACTCATAATTCAGCTCATCAAGTTTTGGGGCCAAATAGCTCTCAAATCAACCATTTAAAAGCAGAATCTCCTTAAAAGGTGTGGGAGGGGGAGAGTATGGGGGAAGGAGAATTAAAGGATTATAAAAATCCTCTTTCCTAACTGCTTGCTAACTCCACAGAGTGACATCCACAGAGAAGATGTCAGCCCGTAACTGCTGTAGGAGCTAATGAGCTTAATGTCCCAGATAAAATCATCAGAGATACTTGCAGCTCACCCCCAAAGTGGACAATTTACAGCACAAAGTCTTGAACAGTTCTTGTCACACACGTGGGTACAAGCATCACTAAATGCAGAGGTGAGGGATAGCTCCATTCTTTTGCTAATAAAGGGAACTGCCTTTTTCTCTACAAACTCAAGGTTAAAGTCAGTGTTTACTTGTTAAAATACCCATTTGCAAACTTCTGTGGGACAGACTCAGAGGTCATTTACTTACCTGGCTACAAGGATAGCAAAAGGTGTCAAAAGCTTGCACCAATTTTGAATTTGAACCATTAAGGTTAAAACAAGTGAAATGTGATTTGTTACAAGATAGTAAGATTGACATTTTCAGATTTTAATTTCAGTTTACCTACTTGCTGTGGTTTCAGTTCTAAACCGGGCAGACACACCATTTCATGTCGTGGTTTCAGTTTGCCAATTTAGAATTTTTTCACGAATTTTGAGACCTCTCAGCCAATGGACTTACTTCTTGCTGTGAGACAGGATTAGGAGAAAGGCAAAGCAGGCTCAAACTTCAAAAGGATATAAAGAAAATTTATTGACAGTAACTAATAAGGAAAAGTAATAAGAATCGAAACAAACTCTTCAGACCACTTCCCTTCCCTTCCCCCACCTCACTTCTCTTGAACACTGACAATGTAAGAAACTAAATTCTAACTCCCAGTCAGTTTACCACCTCTGACATATTCTTAATACAGTTCACTCAGGGAGAAAAGGCCCTCTTGTTAAGGTTCTGGAGACTTCTCCAAGAGCGGGAAAAATACAATTCTCTCATGGTTTTCTCATGACTAGCAGCCGCCAGGAGGAAAATCTGCTATCGTGAAGTCCTTCCCATCTCCACAAGCCTTCACACAGCCTGTCGATGGGCCATGTCAACTTATGGGGTATTATTTTAAAAATGAACAGTTCAAAGGCAAAAGTCTCCGTTCTATATCTCTAAAATTATTCTCATCCCTGGGAACAGAGATCTGCCTTTTTCTCCAGTGGCAGTAGAGGACTCTTCCTCTCTCCCTCTCTGTTCCAACTTCTCACAGGGTCACAGCTACTTTCACATCTGGTTGCTTCAACATGGAGGCTTTTGCTCGACATCAACCTCGAAACACTTTCATCTCTCCATAATCTCATGTGTTATAAAGAAAAAGCTTCTCCATTGCTTTACAAGAGGATTTCAGCTCCAAACAGCATATAAGCCCCAGGTCAACTTTCCTGTTTGCACCCAGAAAGTGCTGAAGTTTTGTCCCTAAAATATATTTGCAGGCATAGCTCAGGACTGATGGCATCTTCATTTGGGCAGTGACGTAGAGGAGGACACAGCTCTGGGCTATCTAAGGGCACAAAAGGGGAAAGGGGTTTCTTTCTCCATAGTCCGTGTTAACACTACAACTGCTAACATTTACCTTCTTTTCTATACTTATCCTAAAATTCACTTACAGGTGTGGAAATACATTTTTCACAGGTTTTACTCATATGATTTCTACAAGACAGAGAGCTCAGCTGCCTAAAATTTTAGGTAGTAAAGTGCTTATATTGAATTAGTGGGAAGTGGATTGTATTTAATTTTTAGTTCTCCTTAAAATGTCATTTAATTGCTTCAATAAAGCATCTAGGATCAACAAAACCTTTCCAGAGCAGAACTCAGAGAGACATTTGGCTTATTTTCTTCTGGAATTAAAGATTCCTGATGGATTTGGGGTTGTTCAGCTGGGAGGAGATAAAATTCCACGGAGATCCATTGTGGCCTTCTGGTACCTCAAGGAAGCTTAAGAAAAAAGAGGGAAAGTGACTTTTGACAAGGGTAGATAATGAGACGACAAGAGGGGACAGTTTAACCTAAAAACAGGAGATGTTTCAAACAGATACTGGGAAGGAATTTTTGGCAGTGAGAGTGATTAGGCCCTGGCACAGGGTGCCCAGAGGCAGCCCCAGGATCCTTGGCCACATTGAATGGGGCTTGGAGCAACCTGGGCTATGGAAGGTGTCCCCGCCCATGGCAGGGAGTGATACTGGATGGGATGTAAGGTTCTTTCCAGCCTAAACAACTCTGGGATTCTGGGATTCCATGACTCAGATCCTTAGCACCAGATTGCTGCTGGAGGTGCACAGCACCAGCCTCAGTGGGCTGCAGGTACCCTTTCATTGAGTTCCAGAGGACTTTGCCTTTTCCATCCGAAAAGAAGGCTTCAGCCTTCAGGATTACCCCCCAAATCAAGGACCACAGTGCAATGGAAACAACAAGCACTTCTGATTTATCAATTCCATCATTTATTTATTTGATCTGACCTACTCTAACTTAGCAAAAGCTACAAGTCAGGAGCCTAAGGAACAGCTTCCAGAGGAACACATTCCTGACAAAGTACTGAATAGGATTATCTATGGGAAAGAAAAAGAGCTCCCTATGGCTTTTCGTTACAAAGTAATGTCTAGCTTAAATATTCAGAGCTCTTTAGCTTAAACACTTGGCTTTCTTATGGCACTGCCAAGGGCTGAGCCCCAATTTGTAATTTATGAATTAAACAGGAATAGAAGGCATGAGGTGGCCTTTATCCTGTTATCTCAAATTTTAGCAGTAAGATCTACTAGCATCTACCTCTACTTTAACCTACAGAATTTATCTCTATTAGTTCTTTTGGTTCTGCTCCTCAAATTCTTGAGGCAGCAGCCCCAATGGCATCCCAGCCATGAGCCTCCCAACCCTCCAGCAAATTGACACTGCCACTGAGCTTGGTGTCTTTTGCAAAATGCCTGAGGGTGCCCTTTGTTGTCTTGTCCAGGTCCTTCGTGAAGATGGCCAGGCCGCGGTCAGGGTTACTCGGAGCAGAGCGCCGACTAGCTTTGGGTCTTGCTTTGCCTCGGTTGGTGTTCCATCGTTGGCAGAGTGGAGCCGTGGTGGGATGGCCTCTAGGAGTGGAGCCCCGGGATGAGGCATCTGAGGCTCCTGCACGCCCTGCGCAGAGCCCTGAGCGCCCTCCTGAAGGGGCACGGCCGCTGCACGGGGACAGCTGCAGCTGAGTGCAGGCCTTGCACAGGCTTCAATGCCCGCCTGTCCCTCTCCAGCATCTGCTCCTTCCACCGAGTGGCCCCCAGGACAGCCTCCATTTGTCTGCCATACATCTCTGTATCTTCCATTTGGGACAGGCTTCCTTCTTCGGACTCCACGCCTGTGCCCACATGAAAGAGCAGGGGGTTTGTGTGATATGGCCAGCTTGGGGCTTCCTGTGGCCGGCCCACACCATCCTGTGTGCCTGTGCAGACTTTAATGCCCCAGCTCTCTGCCAGTGACTCAGACGGCAGGAGCCCTGAGGCAGTCGCATTCTCGCTGCTCCGGCTAAGGTCTTGGACTTCGTCCCACCACTGACATGAGAGGGACCGTGAGGAGCTCTCTTCCTCCCTGCTCTGGCTTCGGTCTTGGTCTTCTGGCCAAGCCTCACGTGGCAGAGGCTCTAAGCCAATCTCTTCCCTGGTCAACCTTCTTTGCTCTGTCTCTTCTGGCCACGGCTCAGTCTGGAGGGACCATGAGTCGCTCTCCTCCTCAGCTGTCCTGCTCAGCTCTGTGTCTTCTGCCCACTCTGCGCATGGGCCAGATCTGAGCTCCTGGCAGCAGGACCCCTCCTCTCCCCGTAGCTGTGCCAGGAGCGGCCTCGCTGCTGGCCCTGCCCCCTGCCCAAGATCTTCCAGCTGGCCGGGCGAGGGGCTGGGGGGGCAGCAGGGGCTGTGCGGGGCCGCTGCCCGGCTCTGTGCTGCTGCCGCCTGCGCGCCACAGGCAGCAGGAGCTGCTGTCTTTGCCAGCCCTTGTGCCTGGGCAGTGGTACTCACGTGCTGCTCCTCATCCTCTGGAGCTCCAGCCAGGGCAGCAGCTGCTGCCTGGGTGTCCGTGGGAGCTGCTGGGGCAGGAGATTTGCTGGGCAGGTCAGAGTCTGCCTCTTCTGCCTCCAGCGAGCTGGGCTCCACCACGAGCGCTGGGAACAGGGGGTTGACCCAGATGGTGTGGATGCTGATGTCGTCGACCTTCTTCTGCCACAACTCTTGGACCTTGCTGTCTTCCCCATGGGACGCTGTGTCTTGGAGGGAGAGCTCTTGGAGTTGTCCCGGGCCGCTGTAAGACTCCGGTCCGTTTGGGTCATTAGAACCGGGCTCTGACAAACTCTCTTCCTCGTGACTCCCATCTTGGCAAACCTTGGACCAGTGCTGCTCCTCGTTGCCCAGCTCTCCAAAGAGTGCCATCCCTGCTGGCCCTGCCCACCGCCTCAGCTCTCCCAGCTGGTCGAGCGAGGGGCTGGGAAGGCGGCACTGCTCTAAGGGGTACGGGCCAGCGGGCTCTGTGCTCCTGGGACGGGTTCTGCGGGGTTCACCTGTGCCCTGCTCTGTGCACGGGTGAAGCCTCCAGTAGTCTTCCCATGATATCTGTGTGAGGGGCCGGGGGGGCCTCTCTTCCTCACTGCCCGGTCTTTCCTGACCGCTGGTTTCCTCGGTCAGTCTTTGGAGCAGGTAGTCTTCCTCCAGCGTGGGGAAGGGCTGCTCCTCAATCTCTGCTGCTGGCAGGACAGCCCCCAGCTCTGCCCCTGCCCCCTGGCCATCGACAGCTTCCAGCTGGCCGAGCGAAGGGCTGGGGGCGCGGCAGGGGCTGTGTGGGGCCGCTGCCCGGCTCTGTGCCCCTGCTGCGGGAGCTGCTGCTGCTGCTGCTGCCGTCCCCGAGGCCGTGTCCTGATCCAGGTGCCGCTGTGTCTCCGGCTGCTGGCCGCGTCGCCGGATCCCAGCGGCCACCCTGGCGAGGAAGGCACGGGGGCCGCGCCGCAGCGAGTGCAGCAGAGCCCGGCCGCGGGCCCTGGGGCTGTGCGGGGCCGCTGCCCGGCTCTGTGCTGCTGCCGCCTGCGCGCCCGGGCCAGCACAGCAGTCCCGGGGCTCCTCGGCCTCCCGAGGCGCTGCCCGTGGCTCACAGCTCTGCACCTGCCCGCAGGAGGAGAAGGCTGAGGATGAGGCGGCCGCCTGGGATGCCAAGGGCTGCCCCGGCACAGCAGCTCCCTCGGTGCCGGCGAGCCCGGCCCGGCCCCGAGGCGGCTGCGTGCTGCCCATCGCTCACCTTCTGCCTCCTGAGGCAGCGCAGCCCTCCCTGCTTGGGCTGGACACCCGCGGGTTTCTCCTCGCTCGTAGGCATCTCTGCCTCGCCTTGGCGCTGCAGAATCCCGGGAGCCGCTGTCTCCTGTCGGAGCCGCTGTCCAGGAAGCGGCAGCCCCGGGCTCTTTGTGCCCTTTTGTGCCCTCCCGGGCTGGGCGCGGCCCCAGGTGTCCCAATGGGCTCCGGGCACACGCAGCCCCACAAAGGTGACGAATGACCCTGATTCGCGCTGCTGTCCCCACCGCCACTCTCTAGCACCCCTAGGACAGCGCGGGGGCTCAGGACCAGCTGCAAAGCAGCTGGAATCAGTTGGTGCCCCCTGGGACATGAGTGCCTGCAGAATGCGGTGACAGAGATGTCCCACAGCTTCTTGCTGTCACAAATCAATGACTGCAAATGAAAGCAGTGCTTGTGCCACAGCTTTAAAAAAGTGTGGTTTCACATCATATACAGCTGTTAAGTTGTTGTTGGCAGTTAGGTTTCTTTCCTATTGTTCCTTTTTACTTATAGAATTTTTTCCCATAAATTGCTTGGAAACACTGAGTACTTCAAAAAACCCAAAGTGATGGCCAAGCTCGGGGGAGCAGGGCATCTGGTTGCATTTCTCTTATTTTTAGATGGACTATTGGGAAGGAATTGTTCCCTGTGAGGGTTGGGAGGCCCTGGCACAGGTTGCCCAGAGAAGCTGTGGCTGCCCCTCGATCCCTGGAAGTGGATGGGGTTTGGAGGAACCTAGGGCAGTGGAAGGTGTCCCTGCCCATGGCAGGATGGGCTTTGAGGTCCTTTCCAGTCCGAACCTTTCTGGGATTCTGTTTAACCACAGTGCCGGGAAACTTTTCCCCTCTTCAATATCCACCATCTGCCATGAGAAAAAGATCTTCCCAAGTCTGGTAATTCACAAGCAATAGCCCAGTTCAAATATCCTTCACAGACACCTTAAGGTTGTGAATAAGACGAGTATCCCAGCACATATCAGAAAGCAATTAGATGGAATTCATTTGAATGTATTCCGTATCTTCTCTAATACCTTGAAAGTGTCAAAATATAAAATGATAGTGTGGGAGCCTACACTGATGGAGTGTAAAGCTGAAATCTAATCCAGAAGTACAAAAATAGATAAGAAACAATTTGAATCAGTCAGCAAAGAGTTACAATTAAGAAAGAAATTCCTGTTTGGCGACAAAAGGAGCTCAGGATGAATCACTATTACATAGATGTATTTTTAGTGAACAAAGATAGGAACATAGTTGAGAAATATGTATGTGAAATGTATTTTCCTCTGGAATCTAGGGCTGCAATGTCCCAGGTTACAGGTAGAAAGGAAACAGTTCTCAGAGGAAAAGAGAAGTACTAAAACTCAGGGAAGTTCTCAGAGGCTGTCAGCATTATTCCAAGACTTAATGCCACTATGCATATTAAATCTTGTTTGCTATGACTAATTGCTTGGTGTTTTTTAATAGTGTTCTGTGGAATACAGAGGACACCTCAACTGCAGTGCAGGAGACACAGCAGGACCTTAGAACATCTGCCTGGATATAAAGACATACCCTGATTTCCAGCAGATTATCTCTAGGCCATTGTTTTTAACACTGACTGCTGCCTTGAAAGGACAGTTATGGCAAGGAGTTTTATGTGAAGCTTTTAGAATAAAAAATTAATAAGAATGAAATGTGTAGGATGTTGCTTCTTTAAAAAAAATGCAAATTTAGGAGATTTGCTGACCTTAACACCCCATTTCCTAATAACTGCCGGATACGGTAAACTGTTTACCAGGTTAACCAACAGTTCTGATCCACTGAGACTTTAGTAAATTGGCTTCAATTTGGAAATTAGAAGAAAGCACATTTAGGACTACAAGGAAAGCTTTAAAACTACTGTTTTGTACAAATAAGCTTTTTTGTTCTCTACTGTTGCTACTGCTTTGAAATTTCACACATTACAAGGAGGAAGAGAGAATGCACAGTCCTGATGGATCCCTGGATCTGGGCAGGTCTCAGGACTCCCTTCTGCTTAATCCCTGCATTGGTGGCACTGACAAAGTGTGTCCCTGAGATGCTCCAGCAGAATATGCAGGTCTCATGTGATGAATGATATCAAACAGATGTCTCCCATGTGACATGAAACAACACCTTTCTGCCAGGATGCCATATCCCAAGTAGCCACCTGAGCAGTTCACCTCTTCAGAGCCCTTTTCCATGGGAGTTTTTAAATCCCCTCGTTAAGCCCAGCATGAATCTCAAGCCTGTGTTTTTAAAAGCTGGTGTCTCTGAGTTATTTTCCACAATTCATTATGTATTCTGTACCAGTAGTACCTAAAGCTCTAAAGCTCATCATTGTCAGTAAAAGTCTCATGCATGTAAACAAGGGCTGAACTTGCCTGTTATTTAAGAACAGAGCTCAAGTCTCTGTTTAGATCCAAGCCCGTGCTGCTCTTACAATTTCTGAAGGTTAAGACACGCCTGAGTTGTTTAGGGTTTTTTTTTTTAAAAAAAGGTGACACGCACAAAATCAAATTCTGATTGCAGTCTGGTCTCCAAATCAGCACTTTAATTCAGCTGTTATTTTGTAAATGTCCTACTCGTGCCACAATACACAACAATCTCTTTGCATAATAAATAGCAGGGCATTTAAAAAGGAAAATACTAAAGTGGAAAAGCAAATTAGCAAAAAAAAATCCAAACTGACAAAACCACAAACCCATGTAGCACCACTACACTGCTGCTGCTGCTCCTACTCCTTTCACTCAAGCTGAAATCCATCTGAGGCTCACACAGACCATGAAAACTTGAAGTTTCAAACAAGGCGTGGAGGGTAAATTTGAAGTGAACTGCCTGGAAGAGGACTCTGCTCCTCTTTGTTCTCCCATCAGCATCTCAGTGTCAGAAAACATGGGATGGAGCAATCCCAGAGGAAACAAAAGGTGGTCTCCTCTATCCTTTCCATGAGGCCATATCCACGCCTGAGTGAAGAATTACCATCCCAATTTTAAAGAGTGGAAAGTGAAAACTATTTATCATTCCTGAAGGCGTTTCACAAGTGTGGATGGAAGAAGCTAATGCCAAATTACTAACAAAAAATCCCACTGCAGGAGCAAAACTGAGCATTTCTGGCTTGTGAAGTGGCCCTAACATGTACTCCATCTAGGAATGCTGCATTGCACTGGCACTTACAGTTTGGATTTGCCTCTCTGAGGCCTGAAATATGGAAAGACACACATAGTTTTACTGTGAGTTATGAATTCAGTAACTAAAGTCTAGCTCATATAAAAATATTGAATTTCAGCTGTAGTCCTATTTTTAATTCTGCCTGTAAACAGTACTCCAGCAGCACAAGTGATAGTACCCAAACACATCATTCACAGGTATAATATGAAATTATTGTTTCAATTTCAAGATATGTAAGGGCAACAGCCCTGCAGATGCCCAGGGCCAGGCCCTGGAGCTGAGATTCCCCTGCAGCCCATGGGGAAGTAGCTGTGCCCCTGTGATACACAATTTAAATCATAGATTGAATCCAAGATAAAGCATATTATTGTATTTAATCAATATTTCACATTTCCCCAGCAGTTCTCAGCATCTTACACAGCTGGGATCAACTTGTAAGTATTTAAGTCTTGCAGCACTGATGAAATGGCTTTCCAGTTAATATATTCACAAGGTGGTGGCTGCAGGGCTTAAAAAATAATAAAAAAAAATAAAAAAAGGTCACCTACATCTTTTCAACATTAATCCATGGCTGAGTTTATAAGAAATTACTCGGTCATCCAGGTTAAGAGTAGATGTGTTCAAATGAACTGAAAGCAAACTTCCCTGTGTAGAATTAATTATAGCTGGAGTGTGAACAGCTAATAAAATTGGTATTTTTTATGTCTTTGTTATAAAATGTCTTCATGCCATAATTAGGAGTCTAGTCTGCAACTGCAGGAGCAGAGCTATTGCTTTGCTCCAGCAGAGCTACTGACATTGCTTTACCAGGACCAAGAGGAAAAGTAGAGTTCCACTAAAATACCTTGTGAGGGAATGGAAAGAAAAATAAATATTTTTTTGTTTGTTTTGGTTTTTGTTTTCTGAGTGATTACTCAGAGCCAAGAAGGCTGAGAAACACCGAACCACAAAGCTTAAGCCCAGATATGAAGTGTAGCCCTGGAGCCAGTTTCCCACAGTGGCAGCTCATCCCAAAGTTAAGAGAAATTTAAGAACTTCTTTGACTATGCACATGAGTTAAGCACATCCTTCACTATCAGACACATGCTTAAGTGACTGACTAGAGCCTTCCCAAAGAAGGTGTGTTGGTTTGGCACGGCCTGGTTTTCGGTAGCAGGGGAGTGCCACAGAAGTAGCTTCTATGAGAAGCTGCTAGAAGCTTCCACTGTGCCCGACAGAGCCAATCTCTGATGGCTCAGGAGATGGACATGCTGCTGGCTCAGTTAGAGAGGTTGGTAACCCCTCTGTGATGACATATTGAAGAAGAAAATCAAAACAGCACACAGGCAGCTTTTTCCAGGCCCCACAAGGGACCATCTCAGCATGGCCCATGGCGAGCCTTGCCTGCCTGCCTGGCACCCCCAGCCAGCCGTGCTGCAGGCAGAAGGGCAGGGGTGGCAGCTTCTCCTCCAGACACCCCGCATGAGGAGCGGGATTAAACAGCACCAGCGCCACGGCGGCCGCTGCTTCCCACACGGCAGGGCTGCTTGGCCAGCGGGGGAAGCATGATGAGCAATTTCCCCAACATGGAACCTGGAGGAGATCAACTTCTCAGCACTGTGGGATCTTAAAAGAATCTTTGAATCAGTGGAACTTGTTGGCAATGGTACCTACAAGCAGCAGTTTTTCTTCTTGTCAGAGTGGAGGAGGGAGTGAGGATGTTTGAGGGGAAACAACATGGCGGCACCAAGGCCGGGGCAAAAGAAAGAGAGGGAAGAGCTGCTCCAAGCGTCAGAGCTGAGATTCCTCTGCAGGCCGTGGTGAGGACTATGATAAAGCAGCTGTACCCCTGCAGCCCATGAGGTCCATGGGGGATGCAGAGATCCACTTGCAGCCNGCTCACAGATGCCACAGAGGAGGCTGTGATGCTGTGGGACACCCGAATGGAGAGAGAAGGCCTCTCCTTCCAGAGTCAGAGAGAGAGGGCCCTTGCTCCCAAACTAGAGCAGCCATCCTTAGAGGATGGCATCCTGTGGACAAGTGACTCACGTTGCAGCAGTTTTGGAAAGGCTGTTTGCCTGTGAGAGGGACTCATGTTGCAGCAGTTTTGGCAGGACTGCTGCTTGTGAGATTGGAGCCACACTGGAGAAGTTCCTGGAGATCTGTCTCCTGTGGGAGGGACCCCACAGCATAGCAAAAGAAAGACTTCTGTCTCTGAGCAAATAGAAAAAGATCTCAAGTGACAAACTCACCAAAACCCCCACGCCCTGTCTTCCTGCACTGTCGGCGGGAAGGAGGGAGGGGTTGGGGGAAAGAAGGTGTTTTAAAGTCTTGTTTTACTTCTCATTGTCCTTCTCTTACTCTGTTAATAATAAATTTACCTTATACCTTTACATTTGAACCTGTTTTGCACTTAAAGTGTTTTCTCCCGATCCTTATCTCAATTCATGGGCCCTTAATTTATTTTTTGTTTCCTTCTCTGCCCAACTTTAGCAAGAGAGAGTAAGCAAATGACTTTCGTGGGTGCCTGGTGTTTGGCCAGTGTCAAACCACGACAGAAGGGAATAGTCTATAAGTCAAAGGATCCAGCAGAAGCACCAAAACTGCAGTGACACTGTCCATCCTTCTGCAGGAACTGGGATATTCCTGGCACAGTCACAAAGGAAGGGGTACTTCAGTGAGTAGCTGACAGAAACACTCATGTGTTTCATCCATTTCACAGGAGCTGCCCTGGAGGCGACTGTGAACAATTCCAGGTAAATTCCTGCCCTCAACCCCCATCCTCTCCATCAGTGGGAACCTCCTGTGCCAATATCTTGGGGCATGGGTGTGATCTTTTCATTGAGTTTTTGTGATTTTTGATTTCAGGGGGACCCAAATGCTCCATTTCCCCCAAAAAACACAGAAATTGTCTCAAAAAACCTGAGACCTTCTAGCTCTCAGATCAGTTTATCATCCTCTCATACAGAAGACATTAAAAATCTGACAATTTAAATTGCAACCTAATCAAAAAGATATTTCAAGACTGTGCTGGTTTGTGCAAACCCACTTCTATTGTAAAACATCATGTTAAAAAGTTTCTTTGCAGCTTTTGATGGCTATTTTAATAAAGAATGTAATTTAATGAAGCATTTGCTTTCTTTTTCCATGAAAGAGAAATTGAAATGTTAATTCAAATTGGATTGGACAGATCCAAAACCTGACTAATTAAATGTAAACAAAAGAGGAGGAGGAGGGGGATGCCAAGTTGGCATCTTCTGCAGAAACGAGGGAATTGTGGTTATCTTTCCCATTCTTTAATATTTTCCTAAAGGACCTGGAAGACTGAGAAATAATCATGTTAAAATAACTGTCAAATTAATTTATATTGGGGGGCAGTTGACAGTAGAAAGGCAAGCAAAGCAGGAACATGGGGAGAGGGAAACAAAAAAAAGCCTGATTTAGACACATCTGAGGTTGGGGGAAATTCTTAAAGAACAGAGATGGTGACAAATGATCTGAAGCATTTATCCTTTGAATAGAGGAGAAAATAGGAAAGAAGCAATCAGCTGGCAGTGGTGGAGCTGGAAAAACATGGTTGAACATAAATATGTATGGAATAGCACATCCACAGAGTGACCATTGCCCTGCTCAGCAAAGGAATTGCTCCAGCAGGAATTCTTTTCCATGAGAAGCCTTCTGGAGTCGACTTCCAGGAGCAGTTTGGAGGGATTGCAGTCAGTGAGGAGCAAATGGGAGCACATGGAAGATGGATGAGATGAAATGTGGTGGGTAAAGGTAATCATACACTAAAGTGTCTTGCTAAAAGGGGCCTCAAGGACCAAAATGTTTGCAGCCAGGGCGAAAACAGCTAAGAATTAATTTACACCACCCTACCTGTATGTTCTTTTTACCTCAGCCAACAGCTGAACTTCCCTGAGTCCTTTATTCCAACACAAGGTGGATTTCATTACAAAATGTTATCACAGAAAAGGACTTGATGTGATCATGTGAAGTACATGACCCGGATCTCTGCAAGGAAAATGAGTGATTCCACATGGCGAGCTGGACTGTGGCATCATTGGATAGAGAGGAAAAAATGAGCAGAGATTAATGGACTGGACAGCCATAAAACTTCCATGAAAGTCTTCTCAAGGAGTGCTGGAAGCTTAAAGGAGGATTGAAAAGGTGCTGGGAAGTGAATAGCCCTTCTGATCACAGGTGGCTTGCTTACATAATAAACCCACTTTCCATCAATAAATTATGACTCCATAAAAAACAATTTGAAACAGGAAATTCAAACATCTTTCCCTACTTTTATGCATGTGACTGGCATCTCAATCAACAAATGTAATTGCAAATTTTAAAGAACATTATAAATCACTCTCCTTTCTCACTGCAATTTTATGCAGAAAATAGAATTTTATGCTCCTGATTTTTGACGCTGACACATTATTAGCATCATACATTATGTCTAAAACAATTGAAGGAAATAGAATTGATAAAACAGAAATAAAAAGCATCCAGCAATGAAAAAACTAAACCAATAACAGACTCTGAAACATTCATCAAAGCATATTAGCAATAAATTTTAATCAGCAGGATGTCACTTCCCATTGAGTGAAAGCAGAGAGGCTGTACTGTTCCCACTTACTGACATAATATAACCAGCACTACAGAAAAATTGGTTATCAGTTGAACTCTCAACTTGAATCAGAAGAAAGTAACAGGATAAAACAAAAACGAAATGGAGCAAATCAGAGCAGAGCAATGTGGAAGAGCCTGTATGGCCAGGAAGCCAATTGTGCACGGAAGGTACAGCTGCCACAGAGGCAGTAAAGGTCTGAAATGATGGCTCATCCCTATGAAGGCAGTGGAATTTTTTCAAGCAAAGGCTTGTGGCATGTCCCTGAGTGATTTTTCAGGAGGCAGGTGTGCAGCCAAGAGTGCAATACCCAGCTCATTGCCTTCGCACGTGCAGGCAACCGGGAGCACTGCAACAGCCTGGGGGCATTCCCAGCTCAGCACCCCCCATTCCCACTCAGGTACCTCCTGGAGAGCTGAGCCCAGGGCTGGAAACTCCATCCCTAAAAGGGAGAGAGCAGCATTGTTCATAGCCAGATTGCGCAGCTGAAAGCAAGGTTGCAAGCTTGGCTTACAGAATCATTCTGTAGTAAGAACACAAATTAATCTGCAGAATGCTGTTGCCTTAGTGTTACTACTACTACTACCTTAGTAGTACAGTGGGATGGGAGCTTCAGAAAAGGTTTTTCAGGGAGACCCTCCCATCACGAGGTGCAGAAGGAACCTCCCAGGTCCCTGAATTCCTTCTCAGAGAACACTCTGGGAGCAGCTGGATCCAGTCCAGGTCCCACACTTGTCTAGAAGAGCCTACAGGTGCAATCGAGGCTTTATACAACTTTGTCCTGCAGTATTGAGGATGGGACCCAAAATTTGATATATTTATATCAATTAAATAAATGGTTTATTTAAAACCGTGATGATAATGATTAGACTTCGAGATCTAATCAGAATTATTTACGCAGTACAGACAACTGTAACTAATGTGGTGCACTACTTATTGAAGCAATGATATTAAAGCTGGAAAAACAGTTATTAAGTAGGGATTGATGTCACTCACCCATCCCAGTGACTGAATCTCTCTCTTTCCTCACTCTCAAGGAGTGACCTCGAGGGTGTCCCCACTCCAGGGAGGAATCTCCACACACTCCCAGAAGTGGGGTGTTAGAAGATCCTCCCATTAAAAAGTGGGGCTGGGCTTTTATTGGCACAAAGTGACTGATGTCAGATGTCCCCAGGCTGGGTTAGGTCAGTTGTCAGCACTGTCACCTGTTGGTTCCTCTGTCAGGATCTCAGGAGCCACTCCTCTAAATCAGGAACAGTACATCAGGAAAGCATATTCTGCCATAATCCAACTTTATGACTACATTTCTAATATTCACACAAGAAAACTTTCACAAGTTCAAAAGTATAGAGTCCAAACTAACTACCCGATTAAAATTATACACTCAGAACTAAAAATCAATTTATATGGTCTACTGTCTTACTGTCATTTAACAACTTTGCTCTGTTTTCTACCTCTAAGTGATAATGCTTTACTGATTGCAAGAAATTACCTGCTTTGGATTGTGTTAGAGTCCCAGCATTAAAATCTAGAAATCTGATCAAGAGCACTGCATTTTTTCTTCTGCTGGAAAAGTTAGAAAATCCTTTTCTTTGACAGACTTCATCATACCCTGTTTCCATCCTTCCCTTTATGTGTTCAACCTATACCTGTAATCTTTAGTTAATGAAAGAAGTTCACAGAAAAGTTATTAACAGCATTCTGGAACTATTAATTAAGACCTGAAGTATCCCACCTTGGCTTGAATGTCTCCCCATATTTCTAAAGGCAAATAATGATACTGAGATCCAAAGTAATCCATCCTCAATGACTACCACTCCTTGTCATTTGATTGCCTCGATACAGCAGATAAATTCTAATGGCTCCAGTCCAATTTGAGGCATATGAGTGTGAAGAGCACAGTAATAATAAAACCAATTGACTCAGAATGGCTCTGCATGTGTAAGTGACTGCAAGGGAGAGCTCTCCTTCCACTGTTAACAGAGGCAAGGAGGCTCAATTTCTGCATCCAGGGCTGTAATTATCAAATAATTAGGAATAATCTACAGGTACCTAGAAATAGAGCCTAATAGCAGGGGTAGGTGTTTAAATGCCAGATGTATGGGCTCTAAGCTGATTAGCCATGGACTTCCCTGAAAGGCAAATGAAATCAACAGGAGTAGGCTCGGTGCAGAGGAGCCTTCAGACAAACTTACCCTCAGGCTCATTAATAATTCCATCTTTCTAATGAGCTGCCACAATTTTCTCTTTGTCTAAAAAACATATCTGATAAATAGAACTGAAATTAATGTAAACCAAAATCAAGGGCAAACAACAGAGAGGACAAGGAAGCAAAACAAAAATATCATGGTGTGAAATGATGCAAGCCAAAACAACTTATTAAGAGAATTACCCCCCCAAAAAAGGTTAACCAACACTGAAAAGCTTTTATCTTCACTCTACATGGAAATCAGCTCTAAAATCCCTCTTGCAACAGAAAGAGTGCGGCTGTGGCAATCCCACTGCACATTAAACTATCTCTTTCTGAAATTCCCTGCTCCCCAAGGTAAGTGATCCCCAGAGAGGCAATCTCAAATTATGGCTGATGTAAAAGTCAATGGATTTGGAAGGGGCCATTGTCTTTCCATCAGGATAAATCAAAGATATGGTCTCAAAGGAAAGGAAAGGATCCGACCCGCTGCCTATGGAAAGGCCTCATGCATATTCAAAGCTGTTCTGCACCACAGCTTTCCCTGTCCTGGTCCTGCCAGCTCTTCTCTCTCTGCTTGGCTTTGGAACAGCCACAATTCCTGCTGGATTTCAGTCTTTGCATAGGCCCATGACTCAAAGTGAAATGAAGAATCCTCAGAAATTACCCCCCTGGTTTCTCAGCTGAGGATGCTTTAATTGCAGTTAAGAGTCTTGGCATCAAAATAAGCATTTTTGTTTTTCCAGAGGTCTGAGTGCATCCTGAGGTTCCACAGGTACAGGGGCTCAGGCCACTGCAGGGACACCAGCTCTTCTAGGTTCCAACCTGTAAGGAAACATAAGGGAAGTGTCTCCTCTAGATCCACTGTAGGGAAACCGTGTGGAAACCTCAGGGCACACAAATTCAGTTTCCTCCCTTAAAGCCTGAATGCTTTCCAAGTAGGTACTATTGGGATATGAGCTCTAAGCCTCTGGAATACAATCTGGATTTCAAACCCCTGATGAGGTTTCATGGTATTAGCTCTAGTACCTTTGTGTAAGTTTTATCTCAGGTGTCCTTATTTTTTCCTCCCCACATCCCTGCAGCTGTACACAGGATTTCCATTCACTTTTGGCCATAATGTGCCCTGAATCTCTCTTCCCTCTACCCACATTCCAGTCAGAAGGCTGCAAATTAATTTGAGATTAAAGCCATTATGAAATCCAGCTTCTCTGCATAAACCCACAACCTGTTGAAGAGACAGCAGGTTTGTCAGTTATTGATAATAATTTTCAGTTCTCCTGCGAGCAGGAGGGGCCATTTTCTGGGCAAAGGGGAAGGATTCCTATTTGTTCTCATTTTGTTTTTCCTCCCCTTAGCAAAGCTCTCTTACCAAAAGCCTAAACAATTTTTTTTCACCCTTTCTGATGCTTCAATCTATCAATGTCCCCGGGTGAAAACTTCTACCAAGCTTGATAAATCATTTTACTCTGTGCTCTTCCCTTGAGTGCTGGGAGGGCTCTGGGCAGCAGGGCCAGCTAGGGCACTGCAGGGAAAGGCTCTTTGCCAGGAGCAGACAGGGAAGGTCGGGTGCTGGGATGAAACTCTGAGTGTCCCTACACAGGGTCAGCTCAAGCTGCCCTCCTTATCTCCACAAACCTCTCTAAAATCCCTTCCTGCATCTTTCCTCGATCCAAATAGGCAGAGAACAAGTGGCTCCCAGGTGTCACAAGCAGTGACCTTGCCATCTTTGTCCAGTCTGGAAATGTCAGGGTTCCTGTCTCTGCTAAAAAGGTGCCAGGAGCCCAGCTGGGTTAGCCCAAGGACACACCAAGCTACTTCTATAGCTTTTACCAGCCTCATAATTATTTCTGGATGCTGCTGCTCCTTGCATGTAACAGTTCCCCTGCGTTGCTGCCCAATGAGCTCTCCATTAAGCCCTGAATTTCCCTAACTTGCACGCTGGGATATGCACTACATTTGCCACAGCTCCCCTGGCAGATTTAGAAAAATGTTGAAACCTTGGAGCTGTGTCTGTGTTCATTCACATCAATAAAAACCTGCTCAAAAAATCAGTAAATTTCACAGAATTACAGAATCCCAGAAAGGTTTGTTTTAGAAGGGACCTCAAAGCACATCCAGTGCCATCCCCTGCCATGGGCAGGGACATCTTCCACTAGCCCAGGTTGCTCCAAGCCCCATCCAGCCTGGCCTTGGACACTGCCAGGGATCCAGGGGCAGCCACAGCTTCTCTGGGCACCCTGTGCCAGGGCCTGCCCACGCTCACAGGGAAGGATTTCTTCCCAATATCCCATCTAACCCTGCCCTCCTTTGGCTTCCTGTAGCTTTTTGCTATAAAACAAAACTTTAAAAATACACAGGTATGGCTTTTGGAAATAATGTTTATTCTGTAATAAAAAAGTAATAGCCTTTTTCTTTCCAGATAGTTCTGAAGACAGTAACTCCAGATTCTCCTCCTTTGACTCACTCTCTGAAGCCCTGAGTTAGTTACAGGTGTGTTGGTGCAACAAACCTGTGGCTCTGCAATGTGCTACCCCTTCAGAGGTGTTTGTGTTTGCACCTGAGCTTTTTCCTGGGCTCCTGCACAGGAGAGAAGGTTCTGAATCATATTTGTACAGTCAAGCCAAGTATCCTGTAAGATCAAATATTCACTTCTTAAAATCCATTCCCTTTTTGAAGGGTGCATTTCTAATATTCACACAAGAAAACTTTCACAAGTTCAAAAGTATAGAGTCCAAACTAATGACTTGATTAAAATTACACACTCAGAACAGAGACAGAGATGGTCTTTGCCCACAGGCTTGTGGGTCTCTTTTTATCTGTCAGTGACTGGTAACTTTTTGTCCATCCAAAAGTTCTGTTTATTGTCTGTCTTTAGACTACTACTTCTTAAATTCAAGTGTAAAGCCAGGTGATTTAGGGCTAAAAGTAAGTTCCAATGTTTTACTCATGAGGGCAGTTTACCTTGGGAGCAGCTTGTCCTGGGATGTGGGGAAGGTTATGCCACATCTTTAGATGAAAACTGAATGTGGGACACTATAAACACTTCTGTGACTTGAAGGAGGAGTTGTGGTTACACGGAGGAAATCGCTGAATGGAATTCTGTGGTCTCCAGGGCATGTGAAGCCCTGTTTGGGTTATGAAAATGGGTCCACTCAGACCTTAAAGCCACAATTCCACCACCAACAGAGAAAAGAACTTGAGGACATTGGTCTTGCTGCTGGCTTGATGATTGGACATGATAATCTTAAAGGTCTTCTACTCCAACCCTATTGATTCTGTGATTTCATGAAGAATCCCTTCTTTAATTCGTGTGTACTAGGTAGAGCATTAGAGTAAAGCAGGGGAATTTGTGCTGGAGAAGCCATGGAGAGGAAAACTGTGTCTCTGAATTGTTCTTACTTTTTGGCTGAGTTTTGTTAAGAAAAGTTTCTCATGTTTCGTATCTAATTAGAAAATTGTTTGTGGCCTGGCAGTGAATGTGTTTTGGTAAAAAAATCTGTGTTCAACATGTCAGTTACAGCTAAATGAAAATGAAAGTATTTTGAGCTTAATGATAATTTTCCTCATTTGAAGATGTTTGTTGAGGTAGCAATTTGGGATGCAGCCTGGGGTTCTGGCCATGTGTGATGATTTACCACATTGCTGCAGCCAATTTGGGTTAGAGTCATAACTGGAGCTATAGTCTAGCCTTTTACAAGTATTTTGCTAATAAGAAATGAAGAGTATGAAAGTCTAAAAGCAACAGACAAATAACGCCCAAGCCTAAAATGTTTATCTATGTAAAGGTTTTAGTGTAGAGGAATTGTACAGCCCAGCCTTGTTTAGCAGTTTCAGGACTGGACTCCTAATTTGTTTATTTTTGTCATAAATCATGTTGTTAAATAACGCACTTGTGTTCTTCTCAGTGTCTAGATATAATAACATTTTTGCGAAATGGGTAAAAATGCTTAAATTTGAATGTCATTAATATATGTAAAGCACAACTTCTGCATCTGACGCTATTCATCACCTCCCAAATTAATCATCAGGGACAGAACCCAATAGCTCATTTCAAGCAAAGGCCAATAGCTCTTGGGGAAATTAAATCATCTTTCAGAAATATTTCATTTTGGAAAGCTAATAATTCAATGGAAATGGATTTTTAGAAGAAAAACCTGAGTGTGTTACATAATCTTTCTGTAGGGTTCTCCATCTCATGCATTAACATTTCATGTTGCATTTTAAAGCAGAATTTGTTGAAAAATAGTTTACACTGTTGTGTTGGGTGCCACAGTCCTTTAATATGTCTGAAGTGATAATATCGTTAGGGAATTCAAGGGAACATCACTTAAATCTGATTGAAACGGAGACAAACACAAAGGAAGCAACAGATACAGAGCAGGAAATTCTCATTTTTGCAATGACATTTTTATCTCATCTCTTCCGTCTCCTGTTGTACTGGAGAATGGGGTGTCCAACCACTTCTACAAAATACTGTGCAATCTGCTGTTCTCTACCCCTCCCCTCCTGGTGTGACAACTCAGTGGAGAATGGAAATGGCATTAAAGGCACATGTATTTTTAAATTTCCTCCTCTAGGTGCTAGACAGCTCATGGCTATGCAGGGAGGGAGGAAAGGAAGGACCTGCACCCCATCCTGATGGGAACAGGGGAGATGAGGTCCCTGGAAGGGGGAAGGCTCGTTCGGGAAGCTTTTTGTTCCAGTAAGTGTTTATAACTCTTGCCACTTGCCAGTTATATTGGTCATTTAAACATAAACCCATAATAGATTTGCATTATTATTATCATTTAGTTATAGAACAGGTTCAGGTTTGCAGTCTGAAAGGAACAGTTCCACTGCCATGTGTTGGATGTTGATTCACGGTACTGCTGTCAAAGGAGTTAGCAGTGAAGTCTTCCAAACACCAGGATGCTTGGAATGTGCTCCCACGGCCAAAAGAGGGGTTGTTTCATATGTTTTGAGAATATATTTTTTTCCTTTATTGGGATTCTCTTTTTCTGAATGCCTGGAGGTGCAAGGGGTGTGAGCATCAGCAGGGCTCACCCTTTGGGGTGTCCCCATGTTACCCCATGGGCTACTCACCCTGTAAAGGAAGGGAAGCCCAGCCCTGCTCACACTTACAGATCCACCCTGCACCACAAACCATGGGCCCCATCCTCATGAATCTTTTTGGATCAGTCCTAGCTCAGGCATAACTTAATCCCTATGTTTCGTCCAAGTGACATATTAATTATTGATTATGCCTAATGAATATGCTAATGGGCAGGATTCCAGAGTTCCTGCTGTGCTCTCCAGGCCCTCATCCATTTTTTAAGAGGTGTCTGGAGGAGACAGCATCTGGGCCTACGCCAAGGCTCCATAATGAAGGCCACACACGGAGTTCAAGGGCTGGTGCTTGTCCTTGAGGGAGAGCAGCAGAAACTTGTTCAGTCTGACAGTCGTTCTTGAGATTTGGAATTAGATTATTCATTCTTTCCCAGTGTAAATGGGAGAAGGTTTTTTTATTAGTGCTTTTACATTCAGCGGGGGATAAGGTGTGACCTCATTTTCCACTTCAAATGAAGGGAGAAGGGGAGAAAAACAAGTGGAAAGAAGTTCAGCCCAGTGGTGTAGTCGATAATACATTAAAAGTGAAGCACTCCTTCTGCCTGCATTTGCAATGAGATTATAGAAGCTGTCAAGCCTCTCTGTCTTCTTGCTGGTTTTCATCCTCAGGTGAAATAACAAAAAGGAAACAAAAAGTTCCTCTGGCGAGGCCTTGACTGAGGGTTTTAAATGCAGCCTCAAGCAAGGCTGGTGTTGAAATTGCTTCACTCTAAAGAGCCCTGGGTGCTCTGGAGCGTCTGTAGGGACCTCAGCGGGTGCTTTCATAAAGCTCTGTGGTTGGAACCATTTATATTAGAGCAGGGACAATTAATGTAATAGCAGAGGTGGGAATGGAAATAGTTTGGTGCACCAGGCTTGGAAAAAAGTGCTATTGTAATCCTTTACAAATAGGAGACAGAAGTGCATCTTGAGAAGATTGACATGAGCACTCACGAACTGATAAAATATCAACCTTGAAGATATCAGATTGGAAAGGAAAAAAAAAAAAGCCCCTTTTCTGTTTTTTGGACACTGAATTATTTAATTTCAGCAAGTGTTTTTTTTCTGTTGTTTTTCAAGTGTGAGCAGGCTCTCTCCAGTACATCATAAATAAAATGATGCTGCAGCTGCTGCAGGCCAAGGCCCCACAAGAAATCAAATAGTACCTAAAGAGAAGTGCCACTAAAGAGTTGACTCCAAAGACCAGAGTGGGTATTAATGAGTGAGTGAAGGAGTGTTAGAGTCACTTCCACAATCAGTTTTTCTTTCTTATAATTCTATTTCAAAATTCTTTGGAGAGTTTGGAAAACTTCTTTCTTTGGTGGGGATTAATTCAGGGAAGTATCAAGTTCATCTGTGAGGAACTGGGATGGGACCATGACTCAATCACAGATCATGATTTTTAACGTGTCTTTATGTGCAGGTTTATATGTTTTAAGTTTTAATTTTAGTGTAAACCAAAGCAAAAATATGTAGCACAAACTTGAAGAGAGAGATTTTCCCCCAAAGCCTGGAAATGCTACTGACAGCATCTATTGGAGATCTCCATAGTTTGTAAAAAGGGAAGTTATGTTACTATTAACAAATATAATCATAGCAAAATCTCAATCTTTTCCATAGCAGGAGCAGATAAGAGTCCTCTTTCAGCCAGGGATAAATACTTTTTATTGATCTATCAGTTGTGCAACAAGACTGTTGAGATGAAATAGTTTAAACTGCCCTAAGGTTTCCTAAAACAGTAGAATGAATTCTGTAACAGCAGGTTCTCTTCTTCAGAACTAACAAAAAATCTAAATCTTTTCATAGAATCCCAGGATGCAGAGCATCCCATGTCTTCACTGGCTGGAAATACTCTTCTAAAGAGCATGAAGTTTTGCTTTTAGGGATTTGCATTGAAAAAATAAGGATTGTCCCTATTTCTGGAGCTGAATACCTTAAAAAAAGGCTGGGATAAAATGCTGATTGTCATTCTCTCTGCTAATCACAAAGCCAGTGAGTCCCTCAACACCAGCTGATCAAGGAGCCTCTCTACCCTCTGGATACTTGCTTTTGTATTTTTTTCCCTCCCCCAAAGTTGAAAGTAGGATATAAAAAATGGATTGCTGGAAGCCAGTAGTCTGGGCAGGAGTAATACAGAAGGTGCCACACTGAATGCAGGGAAAGGCTTCTGCCTCAAAGGTAAACAAGAATAAACTCTGTGTTTCTGCACTTGCCCTTGGGGGTCAAAGCAATAAATACTCTGTTTTCCTTTCTTGAAGTTTATACTTTTTGTAGGAATGTGATTTTGCTTTCAAAAAAAGCCTTAATTCTTCTTCCTTGTGAAAACAAATTTCATCACCGACCCATAAATAATCACAGGAAAAAAATAATAGCAGCCTAATTTACATCTAACCTTTCTTTTTAATGATTAATGGATACTATTTATGTAAACTGTTTCTACATTCCAGCGTGAAATGAAATTTAAATTGCAAATTTTACAGTGGTGTATTTTAACTGGTGACCCTTTCCCCAATCACAAATTAAAAAAAAACCCAATTACATTTGTAATAAAGATGCTAATGCATTTCTTGGTTTTGGGGCATGTAAAGTTCTTGCTGCTGGCAACTTTCATTCTCCCCACCGATCAGCCACTAAAAATGTATTTTCCAAAGTGCTCCAAGATGTGTGGGTGTGGAGGAATTCTCAGCTCATCCACTCTATGTCCATGGCTAGGTAAGCTTGTTGAGGGCTGTGTTGTCCATGATTTCCCCTGGACAAGGGCAGCCCTTGGAAGAAAGTTTGGTTCTTCTCATCTTTGGGGCACTGAGCTTTCACACAAGGAGCTCCAGGGATTACTTGGTCCTTGTCCACTGGTGTGGAAGATGCTCCTTCTTCTCTGCCTGCTGCAGGCTGGATTGTCCTTCATGCAGGGCTGTGGGAATGGCCAGGAGAGGAGCCTGCAGGTCCCTGGGCTCTGGCTCTCCCCAGTTCTTTGTGTCCCACAGAGCTTTGGATTGAAGGTCTGGGAGGGAATTCAGTTCCAGCCTGAAATAGTGGTTCCTTCCTTTGCTTCCAGTTGCACTCAGGACCTCTTTGGGGATTTAGGGAGAAGGTATTTCAGTACCTTGCTGTCGCTCTGTTAAAACTCCAGGAGGATCCAGGAGTGGAGAGGAAGGAGCTGGATGTTTTCCTGTGTCCCATCACACCCAGGACTGTGTTCAGCCGTGGCTTTCAATGGGCAGCAGCTTTGCACCCTCTCTGGAAGGGGCTGGTGGTTGCTGTGAGCTGCACACACCCTCTGGGATGCAACTGGAGCCCCAAGCAATGTGTCACATCCCTTTGGGGAGCTGGGAGGGAATGAGGAGAAACAGGTACTGGCCAAGGGTGTGTGGGGGAAATTGTGGCAGAACTGGGCGCACTTTGCTGCCTTAGGGCTGCTGGCCTTGTGAAGGGAGCAGGGGCAGAGCTTTCCAGCTGGGTGTACTTTCCTCCCAAAGGCAGAAAACAAGAGTGAAACACACCAAAACTACCTGAGAAGTCTTTTTAATTTTAAGACCTTTTGTTTGGTTGGGTAGGGGAGCTTTATTCTATTTTTGTAGCAATGCACAATGTCAGGAAAGTGCAGGACTAAATATTGTATTTGTGTCTGTACATCTGCAGAGCCATGAAGAAAGGTGATAGGGACAAAAAAATAGAACAGTTTTCAGAAAGGCAGAGTTTGGGGACTGCATCAGGCTGTTTCTGACAGTGCCAGCACACAGAGCACTGCAGTGCTCATCACTTTTTGCTAGTCTCTGTGTCCAGCAGAATGAAAATATCGTTTTACCCATAGAGTGAGCAAACTCATTCTGTGAAACATTAAATGTGGAACCCCTGGGTGTCATTTTGAGATGTGCTTTGCAGACTAAAAGAGCACTTTAATAGCAGGTGTATAAACCTCCTTAGCAGTGCTTGTGAAAGCTGTGACAGAGATGACCCCAAGGAATCTCAGGCTGTAACTTTTGCAGCGCTCAGTTGTTCCTGGTTGTGACAGATGCCTTGGGAGAGGGAGCACCATTGTGTGGTGGGAATTCACATGACTTAGAGCTGTGCTAAGGCTGATCAGGACAGTAATTTAACAAGGGAAATCACTTCCCTTTAACTTGGATGGAACCAACTTCTGTGTATCACAGGGGCTGGAACTGGATGGGCTTTAAGGTCCCTTCCAACCAAACCATTCTGAGCTTTTATGATTTTATAATGACTGAGCTATTTTGTTTTCCAGAAACCCCCAATCTGCCCTTGGGCACAGAGGCTCCAAATGATCTCAGCACAGCACATCAGGATGTGCATTTCAGTTTTTGGAGTCCATGGCAGCCCAGTGGTGTTTTTGCTGGATCGTTGGTGGCACACAACACCCACTCACTGCTTGTGGAACTTTGTTCAGCTCTTACCTCAGAATTCAAGAGGCTGAAATCTCAGGGCTCGTTGTAAGCACTTCTCCCTGTGACATGCTATAATTGCTTGCCCTGACAATTTATTAGCACGTAATGCTTCCTTTGTGTTGCCACCAGCCTTGAGCTCTGCTGTTGTGTGGTTTTTAGAGTTCCCTGCTATTGTTCTGGTCAATGGAAGCTCACCTGACCTTACCTCTTTGCTTAATAACTCCTTGGGAAGACTAATTTAGTCTGATTTCTCTGTGCTCCCAATGCTATCTTATTATTTTCTCATTTAATTTCTAGCTGAAAGTGTTATGTAGTTACAGCTAAGAGGTTGGGTCTCTTCAGTAATTCATTTTTTGTCATTGTACAGTGACCAAAGCACTCAGCTCAAACGACAGAATTCACACAAAGCCTGATGCTCTGGCTGCCCTTCAGAGGAGGCTTCTGGGTTCAGATCTTTCTTGACAAAGAGGCACCAAATTGATTTAATGGACTGTTAGAACCTCAGCCAAGGCTTCAGATTAGCATAAAAACACTTTTTCCACCCTCAGTTACTTCCCCGTGGAGGCTAGTGGCTTTTACTGAACATGAACTTATTTCTGCTGATATTAGAAGTAACACGGCTGGGTTTGTAAATGAACACGGTTAAACAGAGTCTATAACAGACAAAAATGAAAATTGGACTGTTTCACCTTTAATGAAGGTATTCAGGCAAGGTATTACTTAAATTGCTTAAGCAGTTCTGGTTATAATACAGCACTGAAGATGCTGAACTTGTTAGCTTGTTGATTGCGTGGTTGTGTCAGGGCTAATCATGACTGACAAATAATTGAAGCAGTTTTCTAACTCTATTAAAGGATATATTCAACAACCACAAAATCCTCATCTGAAAGGCAAATCCTGAGTACTGCAGCCCACTGAGAACCTTTCCAAGCTGTGCACAAAGCAAAATGTTTGTTGTGCTGCTAGATGTGAATATTGACTTTTAATTTACCCTTTAAAATGAAAATCAGGAGGGGAGAAAACCTCTTTGAAAGGGTTTTAGTCCTTCTTATTTGAGCAATTAGCAGAATATGCTTAAGGAAACACCATGCAAGATCCCTCTTCCGTGACTTACAATTTATCCTGTTGGGCAAGGGAAGGCTTTGGTGGCTGCTTAGTTTTGCTTTTAAATGAAATTATTAATTTTATACAATCTCTTCTGTTGTGAGAGCAGAGAATGAAACCATTGCCTGTTTCTACTCCTTCCAAGTAAATGCCTGCAGGGACACCTTCCACCAGCCCAGCTTGCTCCAAGCCCTGGCCTTGGACACTTGCAGGGATCCAGGGGAAGCCACAGCTTCTCTGGGCACCCTGTGCCAGGGCTGCCCACTCTCACAGGGAAGAAATTCTTTCTAATATCCCATCTAAACCCACTCTCTGTCAGTTTAAAGCCATCCAGTCCTGTCTGAGATCTGGGTCTGTTCCAGACCCCTCAGGTCAGAAGAGATTGGTGTTACCTGGCCCGTGGTGCTTATCTCCCTGCATCCAAATTTTGGGGTGGGTATGGAGGTGTAACTGCAGGTGTTTGAGGCACATTTCTGCTGTTAAGGATCTGCCCAGGGACAGCATTGTTCCAGGATATTCCCTTGGGGACAGCCAGAGCACAGATCTGGATCCTGTGCCTGTGGCTGCGGCACCTCTGTCCCTTCTGCCTCTGCTGCTCCATCTGCAGCCCGAGGCTGCTCAGCACTGCTCAGGGTGCTGCAAAGCATCCTGCAGAGCATCCTACAGAGCATCCTGCAAAGCATCCTGCATCTGCCAGACAAAGATTTCCAACCCAGAGAAAGATTTTCTTGGGCTGTTCTCAGAGTATAGACTTTAAAACCCTTTGCAACCTACTGAATTGCTTTTGTTTTTCTCTCTCCTTGTAGAGCACTTTTGGAAAAACTTCATTTGCCTTCCTTTATATTTTCATAGAATGTCCTGATCTGGAAGGGACCCACCAAGATCATGGAGTCCAACCTCTGGCCCTGCACAGACACCCCAACAATTCCACCCTGAGCCTAGGAGCATTGTCCAAACGCCCCTGGAGCTCAGGCAGTGTGTGGAAAACTACATCACACATCTCTCAGAAATATTAAGCTCAGGGTTCAAATCCATACGACTTATTTTTATTTATTTTTATGGTTGTGTGTTTTTCTGCCAAAAATAAAATGAAGCTCAAGCAGGAGCTTGTCTCGTGGGCATTGTATTTCAAATTTCAAATTGTATTTCCAAAGTATCTGTGATAAAAATTAAAACATTAACATAAAAAGCATTAGAACAGCAATAATACAGCACATGACATTAAAAAAAACCAAAAAGAATCACAGCTGCATCATTTTAGGCCTCTGAAGAACACCTGCATCAGTGAAACAAGCTGGACAGGAGTGTTTCAAAAGGATAGTTTGGAATGTATTTTGGTTCTATTACTTAAATCATCAGCTTAATAACTCTGAGGAGGGCTGATGGTTATTGCAAAGCTCAGTGAGTGGCAGAATGTGCTGTTCCCTTGTCATTTCTAGGCTGGTCTCATTTCTGCTCAGCCTGCCTTATCAGTGTGTCAGATGGAAATCAGATCTTGCAGAAGCTCTATTATTATTGTTTTGTTTTTCAGCATCCATAAAACCTGACAGTTTTTTGACATTTTCAGCAATTGAGGGCACAGACATTTCGCATTGCAATGTTTCTCTGCACAAAAGCTTAATAGACTCGACGTGCTTTTCCATCTCTCCTTGTTT
Source organism: Irena cyanogastra (assembly GCA_013397155.1). Classification (NCBI taxonomy): domain Eukaryota; kingdom Metazoa; phylum Chordata; class Aves; order Passeriformes; family Irenidae; genus Irena; species Irena cyanogastra. The sequence continues at coordinate 335,927 of VWZV01010643.1, read as the reverse complement.
AAGAGGGACACAGGAGCCAAAGTGAGATGTTAACTTCCACAAAGAAAATCAGAATCTGCCACTTCCTCTCTCGTCTGCTGGATCAGATCCTCAATTTCCATCAGCTGTCTCCAGTTGTGCTGAAATATGATTGAACATTCATCTTGTTCCCTGGCTTCGGCATACGCCGTACGGCACAAGTGACTGCAAATTGAGAGCTCAGTGCTGGTTGTTGTTTTCATTTGTTAAAAAGGTACCAGTTTATGCTCTTTTTGCTCATAGTAGCATAAAACTGGAGTCAAGCACTGCTTTGGCCAAAGAAAATGTGATAAATTCAGGCTTTGAATGGCCCAATTTTGCTCTTTTTCTGTCCTTAATTTTGCTTTTGTTCCAGTGTCAGCCTGCAGTAATGGAACATCCTCAGCTCATCCTGGGTTAAACACGGTCCAGTGTTTGGGGCATTTTAACTTTATTGATGCTCTCAGACAAGGCTCTGAAAAGGGGAGAGGGCAGTGAGTCCCTGACACTCCTGGAGGGCATTCCTGCGCTCCCCTCAGAATTCCACAGTTTCCCTTTTTCCTTCTTTCTGTACCTTGCTGCATTTTCAGCAGTTTCAGTGAAAAATTTCACGGCGAGGTGGGTGCTGCTTGTTAAAAGGATCCATGGTAATGAACATCCTGGCAACTACACTTTTTCTGGCAGTTTTTAGAGCACAGCACAGCCTTTTCCTACTGACAGGTCTAATCACATAGGACTTTTCTTTTTGCATTTTTCCCATTGTGGATAGATAAATATGCCTATTGTGAATAGATAAATACTGTAAAGCTGGATGGGCGTGATTAGGAGGCAGGACTTGGGCTTTAGGAGCCTTGCACAAACATTTAGGGAGCTGCACAAAGAACTTTCCAATTAAACTTGCTTTTTGTGGGTCAAGTAGTCCTGAGAAGCCTTGGCTAGGAGCACTCAGCACCCAGGCAAAATTCAGCTTTGCTGGACCAATAAGAAAGTCCCTTGGAAAGGGATGCTGAGGGATGAGGCAGGAAGGGGCAGGGGGAAATTGGGGCTTAAAAGAAATAGAAGAATTCAGTGAGGATTCAGGTGGTCCAAAAAGGTATTGCTGGGACTGGAAGGTGGAAGGAAGGATTTGGAATCACTGTTGTCTGCCCATGCAGCCTCCCAGTTATATATCTGTTGAGTTCCCAGGACTGCAGCCTTGTGCCTCCATGGATGCTGAGGAGACACCTGAAGAAGATGATGTTTAAAACAAAAAACAAAAAACAAGCAAAAAAAAGCCAAACAAAAACACAAAAAAAAGGAAGGGAAAATCCTGTGAAGGGAGAGCAAGGAAAACCAGGTGAGTTTGGAGAGAAACTCTGGAATTTTCCACTCCTGGCAGTTGGTGGGGCAGGACGTGGTGGCATCTCCTGAGGTGTTCATCCTGCTGTGGATTTGCTCACATGTCCTGTTGTTTTCCCAACAGGAACTGGGATGGATGGGATGGATGGATGGATGGATGGATGGATGGATGGATGGATGGATGGATGGATGGATGGATGAATGGATGGATAGCTGTGAGACAGAAGGGCTGAGGCTGCCAATTCCTGTTTTAGCAGCTAAAGGAGCTGGACTCGTGAGTTATAAGATGTGTACTCAAAATAAGGGAGTTGCTAGATGAAACAAATTCATTGCACACAGTAATTTTACTGACTTCCCCAGGAAGGAATGTAGGCAGGTAGGATTTAGCACGTAGAACATCTGTCACCCCTATGTTTTGTTTTGGTTTTGTTGCATTTCTATGCTCTTTTATTACTTTGAAAACTTCTCCTTTTGAAAAGTGGCAAAACTGCATCAAACCTCCTCAGTCTAAGCCTGTGAGGTACTTTACCTATATGCTGGTTGCTCCTCATACAAAACTGATAAATAACACTTTTTGGACATGCCAAGCGTGTACAAATCATCATTCAGCTCATCACTGCCATTTTGTTAGTGACTTACGAATCCAGGAGAAAAGTTTTTACAGCCAGTATCCTGAAAACTCCCATAATGAACTCCCAGGATACAGCAAAGATTGCTGCCAATATTACAAATAAATGTTGTATCAGGCTGTGAACATGAAATGGAATACAAAATGGAAGAACTGAAAGGTTGAGAACGGTTGTTCTTTGGTACCTGGTTTATATTTTATAACTGTGGGAACTAAATCAATACCACAATTCTTTATGCACAGATATTTCCTATTTTGTTATGGAATTCTTATAAAATATTCAGAAAACCAGGGGAAGACAGTAACTTGAAGGGTTCGGGTTATTTTCTTGCCTGTCAGGGGAGCATTGCTTGAGAGGACTGAAAAACATCCCAGAGCATTTTTTCCTGGATGGTGTTTCAGGCAGCAGTGTGCTCAGGAATGGGAATAAACCCACAGTTTTATGGGATTGTGTTAATCCTGTTGATGCCTTGTGAAGGCTGTCCTAGAACAGAGGCTGGGCAGAGTTAAAGAATAAAGCAGGGATTTATTAAAAGGCCTCAATGGATCCACCTTGGACAGCACAAGAGCCCAGCCAGGGCTGCACCCAAGATGAACCAAAATGGTCACAAAATGCACAACCAGTCACGGGGTCTGACACTTTTATGTTCTGGTCCATTTGCAGATTGGAGTTAATTGTCCAGTTACAGCTTTAGGTTCTGCAGTCCCATCCTGCTTGTTTTTCTCTCTTCAGTCCACATTGTTCATGCTCTTGGGCCTGAGATTTGGGTTGGTTGTCCTTGGTTCCAAGCTGGGAAAGGAATTGTTTTGTCTCCCTACTCTGTGAAGAGAGCTCACCATCCCCTAATATGAAGCTCAGAACTGCACACTAAAGCAGCACAGAATGTGAAAAATATAAAAGCTAAACCCTGAGGCATCACCATTGCAAGCAGAGGTTTGTATCCACAAGGACCTTTGCTAAACGAGGCCATGGGCCAGCAGGGAGAGGCTGTGGGCTTGGTGGAGCAGACGTGATTTGAGCAGGCAGTTGTGTTCCCTGTGTCCCTCAGGGTTTGCACTTGGGATGGTGACACAGCTTCGGGGCTTTTGGGGCTGTGTCCACACCACGAGGCATCACCATCCAGCTGGGGCTCGCACAGCTGCACAGCATGCCCTGGCACTGCGCTTTCCCAGACCCCAAACTCTGCCCCAAGACACAGGATCCCAGAATCTCTGAGGCTGGAAAAGCCCTCCCACACCATGGAGTCCCACCCGTGACCGATCCCCACCTCGTCAACCCAACCAAAGCACATCCAGTTCTCCCCTGGACACCTCCAGGAATGGGGGCTCCACCACTTCCCTGTTCTTCTCCAATGCTCTTTTTTAACTCATATATTCCTTCCCAACTTACCCATAAATGTGCTTTAAATATGTGCTTAAAGCAAAGCATTTTAAAACGAGCACCTGCTGCTGTACAGAAGAAGAGAGAGCAAGTTTGCCTGTGAGTGGGAATCTAATTTGTTATCACCTGTCTTAGGTACTTAGGAAGATGATTTGTGGCCTACATGAAAAATGGAGTTGTTTCATGTAGCAAAGCTCAATTTTGTACTCCAAAGAGCACATAATTTCGTAGCTGCTTCTCAGAATAATAGAATTTCACTTTATTCAATTATTTATGTTTTATATTTGAGCTTACTCTTTAGTTAGTAAATTAAGTTGTTTTATTTATTATTCTGTTAAACAGAATAATTGTATTATTTCTATTTCTGTTAACACCAATTCTTTAACTCAGAAGGGTTCCTGGGGTCATCTTCACCTTCCCTCACTTAGAGCACAGCTAATTTTGAAGCTTTCTCAAATTTACTATGCTTTTTATTTTTTGTTCTTTATTTCCAAGGATGGAAACTCCACCACCTCCCTATAAAAACATGAGATACCCATGAAATTCTTGCTCCAATTCTTCTCCTGTAGAGCTCAGCACAGCACTAGGGGGGGTCACAGAAACCTCTGCCTTGTACCAAGGAGGGTTTATTTTTGATGGACAATACCATTCAGGGGAGGTAAGGCAGCTAAATACAGTTTATACTGCAAAATTAATCCCTTTATTGATGAATTGAGTGACCTGTAACATGGAAACTACTTGTTTGTGTTTTTTTTTTTTAGCAGAGTCTATAAAGGACTTCATGGAGGAATTTGTTAAATGCTGCATTCATGAAGAATATTCTGAATCTTTCCCTGCTTTTTCCGAGAAGAAATGCTTCTTTAGGAAACGATTCATTGTTCCTTAATGCTTTAAAAAAAAAAAAATTGACTTTTTCATCCAGAGGGAGTCTCTTATTTTGCCTTTTGGGTGAAAGCACTTAGCCTTGTGCACATGAAGCATTAAAAACTATGAGCCAGGCCTGCCTCATGTCTCTGCTGCAGCTGTGATTTTATTCCTTCTGTTTTTAAGGCTCCTTTTCTTCCTCTTCTCCTCTGTGGCAGCCTGGCCATTGTTTTCGTATCTTTCATATCAAGTCAGTGTTATAAATTCAGCTGTTACATCTGGAACCATTTTTCTCTAAGGAAAGCAGAGGGTCTGACAAACTCTCATGGACTCCAAAGATGCAGGAATTACGGAATCCTTACACATGCACAATATAAGCAACAAAATTTTAAGAGTGTAACTCTGTGTTTACAATTAGGACAGATTCCAGTGCAAGGAAAAATCCTGCATTTTAGGATAGACTATTTTTCTTTGGTATTTGAATAATTGTTATTTGCCCTTTCTTTTCCCTGCCTTTGCACTTTCATGAAAATCACATAGAAAGGTAAAATGGAGAAAGAGGCACCAACGGGTGGTGGTGGTGTTTTCAGCTAAAGACCAGTGTCCAGAAAAGGGGTTTCAGATCTGTTTTGTAAATAAAATAAAACAACATAAAATAAAATAAAATAAAATAAAATAAAATAAAATAAAATAAAATAAAATAAATTTCACAAAACACGTTTAGGCTTGATCTAAATAAGTTTTTGGGTAGGCAGGTGAACTGTGGATTTTCTGATCTCTATTCAACCCCTCCTGTCTTTGGTCTGTTTCATACAGAATATGTTTTGCTTTATCAGACCTCTAGATTTGATCAATTTGTGCTGGTATTGATGCAGAAATGAAGCCACTGCCCTACAAGAGGTGTTGCAATGAAATGCCTGTAAAGCAGTAGTAGCCTGTTCTCTCTGCACTGACTTTCCCTTCATCTGAAGGGCTGCTATTTTTATATTCCATGTTTTTTACAGGATTAGCTCTGGTTGCTGGAATGGTTTCAGCTCACTGCAGCTCTGGCAATTGCAGTCTTTGGAATTAAATTACAGACTTTTCTGCTGTGAAAGACCCAAAGGCTGTGCCCTGCATTGTTTTTGAGCTAAATATAACACTGGGCTAAGCATGGGTTTGTTCCACTGCAGACGTGAAGGTCCCAGAAAAATCAAACCACCCAAACTCCTCCATGCATCCCATATCAGGATTTTATTCTAGAACCTTCTTCCTGTAACCTCTGGTCTTGGGGAGCAGGAGCTCCACATCTCAGCTGGGAGAGTGGCTCAGCTCCTTTGCTCTGCTTCCTCCATGGGCCTTGCACGAGTTGGGATTTCAGAAAAAACAAATCTCAACCATTGCCTTCTTTCAGCTAATGAGACCTAATTAGGATCCCTGCTAAAATGCTGAGTCTTTGCTGGATGGCAGAAGGCTTCCAGTGCCAGTGACTGTTTTTTTCATTAAGGATTAATACCATAAGATTTTAAACAATGTTGCATTTAGACACTGTTAGACTTATTATAGAAAACAATAGAAAACCCCAAACAAATTAAGAGCACTACCTAAGGTCATTGCTGTAGTGTGATTGCTTCACATTTCTCTTTATTTCACAAGGTCTTTGCCCTTCAGGTCCTGTGAAAGGCAGAACAGGGTTTTATATGTACTTTATTATGTTCCCTTAAAAACTCCAAACCCAACTGTCTCCCCCTCAAATGAATCGAGACAGTGTGAAATCCTTTCTGTGTGTTCTCAGTAGTGAACACACTTTTAAGGAGTTATTTGCTTCTCTTTCCCAGGTGTTTGGTTGATATTTTTTAGTTTGTTTCTCTTTTTAGTTCTAATTATCCCATATACCTTAACTTTCTGAGGTTGTTCAGCCTGGAGAAGTCTCTGGGGAGACCTTAGGGCACCTTTCAGTGACTACAGGGGCTCCAGGAGAGCTGGAGAGGGACTTGGGACAAGGGGTGGAGGGACAGGAAGAGAGGGAATGGCTTTAAGCTGAAGAAGGGCAGGGTTAGATGGGATATTGGGAAGGAATTGTTCCCTGGGAGGGTGGGCAGGCCCTGGCACAGGGTGCCCAGAGAAGCTGTGGCTGCCCCTGGATCCCTGGAAGTGTCCAAGGCCAGGCTGGACAGGGCTTGGAGCACCCTGGGCTAGTGGAAGGTGTCCCTGCCCATGGCAGGGGGGGGGTGAGGGCTCTGAGGTCCCTTCCCACCCAAACTAGCCCAGGATTCCATGGTGGTTTACATGCCAGGAAGCCTCCCTGGGGAGCTCTCAAAGCCTCAGTGTGTGTTTAATGCATCTCGAGCTCATCAGCATTAGATTTTCTCCCTCTCTTTAAATCACGGTTTGCCTCGCAAGCTTTTATTGTGTAATATTTTATCTTGAAGCCCGGCCTGATTCCCTCAGGAGCCCATTCATCACGGCTGGCTGTTATCACAATGCTGTAACTTTGCAGCCTGGTTTGCCAGGCTGTCACCTTTGTTTGTCACATAAATGCCCTGCAGGTGGTGGCACCCATGGCCTGGAGACAAGAAAATTGTGTCCAAGAGCCCAGCCAGGAGCAGGATGCCCCATGGCTTTACAACCTGGGGTGGCAGGTTCCTGGTCTCATGAATCTTGTTAAAGATACTTTTAGCAGCAAAGGAAGCATTTATTTCCACCATGGAAATATTAACAACGTTTGGATATTTATTCACAGCAAGGAGCATCTTATTTACTGCAGTGCTAAACTGGCCAAAGTTTTATCGTGTCTTAAAAAATCAACTAAATAGGTACCAAAAAGTGAGAGTCAATAGCATAATGATCAAAGCTTTTACAATTTGAATTTTCTCGGGAAAAGAAAAATCTTAAAATAGTTTTAAAACTAGAAGTTTTCCAGGGTGTCTGAGTGCCACTGACCTGACATAAACCCTGCATTGGAAAGGAACGACTGGAAACTTTCAAACACCCCTTTGGAGTGAATAAAAACAGAGATTATTTGAGGAACAGTGTAAATTAGTTTGAGAATGAGGTAAGATATCTACCCCGTATCACTCCACTTTTTTGTTTATAATACTCACCTTGGTGTTTTCTACTGCAACTGAGTGTTAAGAATATTCTCTGCTTGTTTTTCCTGATGCTCAATAAATGTTGCCCAGCCAATAATTCCTAGACAGCACAGACACTTTTGGCTCCTTTTGGCTACCCCCCACCTCAGGAGTAAAGAAGCTGTACTTAATTTTTATAATCTTAGTTAATATTAGTATTTATTTGATTATTTAATACTTTCAAATGAGTTTGATCACTACTCTTGGATGAGATCATAAGGTCTTGGAACTCAATAAATGGGGCTAGAAGGTAAAACTGTTCAATTTAAGGGCTACTAAAACTCATGCCTTGTTCCAGCTTTTTGTATTTTTTTTTCCCTCAAAACTCATCCTTAGCCAAGACATAACTATGAGTGATAAAATCAGTGCACTCCAAAGATGTGTTCAAGCAGCAGGCAGGTACTTCCCTTTATTAATATATGGGGCTTGTCAGAAGTACAAGACTACAAAAATTGGCTTACTTTGATGTATTGAACTGTTTAAGAGAAATATTATGCCAGCAATTTCCCATCCCTTGGCCTCAGAAGAAAGTGTCTGTCTGAAGTGACTGTGGGGAGAAGGAAAGGCTCCCTCACAGCTCCAGGAGTGCCTAAGGAAGTTTGGTGGCTGGACATGAGCAAATCTGACCTTTCCTTGTCATGATCTTTGCTAAGTGGGAGTAGGAGATCCTTGCAAAGAATGGTTTTCCTGGTAATCCCGTAGTGATAACAGGAATTCAGTCTCTGAGGTCTGGTCAGACTGGGATATTCCTATGGATCACGTGCACTTCCTTATTCACAAGGTTGAGTAGCTCTGCCTTCTGTGAACTGTCCAAAACAGAAAAGATTATCCTGGTTACTAAAAATGTCCTTTTCCTGTCCCTTCCATGGGATGCAGTGTGGCTGTAGGTGATGCACATCTCCCCAGCTTCTCTCCCCTCCTGTTCCCCTTCTGACCTTTGCAGTTTTTTCACTCCTCTGCCTCCGGATTGTGCAGGGGACAACATTGCTGTCTGATGGAATTAAAGTGGATCAAGAACTGTCTGAATGATCCAGTCAAAGCGATTAAAAACTTGCAAAGTTGGCCCTGTGCTGCATCTTTGTTGGGCTCTGCCTGTGAGGATATGAAAGGAAATTCTAAATGCTTGTTGAGACAAGTGTTATTCATGTTTGCCATTTGTGCCATTTTGCTGGCTGTTCTCCTAATTAATCATCCCTTTAGGCTGCCATTTAGATTCTGACAATTGCTAGCACAGGCTTTCAAAACCTGCACCCTACAGACCCGTGCTGTTGGTGGGTGTCTGAGGGAAGAGAGGATGTGGCTGTATAAATGCATTCCACAGCCTTTGAAATGAATTCCCAAGTGCTTCAATCACTCTTCCCCGCTCTAGGCCAGCACCAAACGTTGTTCTTACTGACTGAGAGGAGAGTTTCATTTACCAGCGCTGTGATATTAAACTAACCAAGATTCCATTACACAAGGAGTATTGGAATGAAACATTATGGAAATGGAGATTGTCTAACCCTCTGCATGAAACCAGTGTCGTTTGGGAGGGAAGGTGTCCATGCTGAATACTGTTATCTCTCCACGGTGTCAGCTCCCTGCTTGCCTTTGAGCAGGGAAGAAAAGAAGGAAGAGTGGTGACACCCCTTTAGTCCAGGGGCTCAGCAAACATGAGTTTGATTTTACAGACAGGAGGAGTTTGCAAGGCCCTTCCCTGCTGTGTGCAAGGCGGGCCCGGGGAGGAACGGATCCTTCTTTTCTGTAAAAGTGTTTAAATTGTACAGTAATTAGATGAAATTTCTAAATAGACTTTGTCACAAGGATTGGGGCCAGACAGGACTCACAGGAATGTGTAGGCACTGCTTTGCAAAGTCAGGCTCCAATTTGCTTTCCCTCTCTTGTGCTGAGTATCCTGAAGGATTTTCAGGTTTGTGTTGAAGGATTTTCCTGGTTTGTGGTGGAGATCATCTTTCCTGGCCCAATAGAAGAACAGCCTTGATTTCACTTGGGCAGAGCAGGAAATGGAACATTCTCACTTCTGGGTAAATGAGTGCAGTGTACAGATATTTTCTCTGGTTTGGGTTTTTCCTTTCTTTGTTTTTCTCCTTGGGTCACTCCCAAAAGTGCTTCTCCAGTCATGAGTAAAGGCACAGGGCATTAATTTCTCTCCTCAGTTTCTTAGCTAGATCTAAGTAAAAGTCACAAAACTCATTGGATTTTGTGCAAAGTCTCTGAAGGTCTCCCTGTGCTCCTGGTCACTCTCAGTGATCCCAAATCTCAGTGCCTGTAAGATCTGACTCTAAATTTTTGCCTGTATTTCAATTTGCAGTGTATTAATTACATTTTTTAGACCATAACACGTTCTGGGAGGACTTTTTGGTGGTTTCTTGAGCTCTATCTGGTGGCATTGTTCACTCACCATCAGTAGGATCACAAGTGGGGGATTCGCAATGCCAAGTGGATTGTTCCCCTAATTGATTGACATTGTCATGGAAATGAATGTTTGTTGTGGAGCTCTTAACCTCCTCCAGGTGCTACTCCAGTAGGATAGTTTGGGAAGGGATGGGCTTGTCTTCAAGTCCCCTGGGTCTTGATGTGTTTGAAAATTCACAGTTAAAGCATAGCAGAGAAAATCAAAATGCGACTGAAGCATAACTCTGGAGTGTAACATAATGAGTGCTGTGGAAAAGCCAGGTTTTCCTGAGTTTCCAGGAAGCAAATTCCAGCATGAGGGCTCCTGCTCGATTCACTGGAGCCTTGTTCAGACCACACTGGTGATTTCTTTAATGCTCAGCACATGATGATAAATGTTGTATCCGAGAGACTTTCCTCCTTGTGCTTAAAATCTCCTCCAGAATGTTGTTTTGAGATACCATTCTCCTGGAAATGGAGCTCAGGTTTATGCTGTGTTCAACTATTACAGATAAAGATTTTTAATTAGAATATAATGATTTTGTGTACAAGGCTCTGATTTGGGATGTGAGAGGCGTCGATTCTGCAGCTGATTTCATCATGGACCTGCTGTTTACTCATAGGCTTATTTCTTAATTGTGTCTGTGCTTCCTCTACCTTTTTTCTGTCTCTCAAAGACTGTATGTGTTTTAGGGATTGGGATTTTTTCCCTCCTGAGTTGTATGAAACAAACACAAGGCAACTCTGATCTCACTGAGGGCTTCAGTCATTACCATGTAACACTTGTAATACTCTTGATTAATAATATATTCCAGATGAGCTTCCTAAAGCCCAGCTTTGAAAGTTAAATCAGTTAGCAATTTCCGAGATAATTCAGATACTAAAAAAAAAAAAAAATCTAATAAATTGATTTCTCTGTGTTCCTCTGTTGACATTGTGGTAACTCAGCTCCCAATCCTACAGTGACTTCTCTGCAAACCTGAGTGTGCTGTTCAGCAGCTTCCCTGATGAGGGGAGCTGCTCATGTTTGCAGTGTTAAGTGTGTGTGAGCTATTGAATTACAAGAAAACGTAAAACCCCACATTATCTTCGTTGTTTTGAAATCCTGGTTTGTGTTCTTGCATACAAATCTTTGCCTTGTACAGAGGATTTCTGTCTTCTGACCTTTACAACGATGAGTTATTGCATGTACTCTGTGTTTACAACCCATTTATAGCAGCCCCAAAAGCAGGCATTTTGGGTGAAAATGCTGTCATGTTCCCTGTGCTGGCTCTAGGAATATGGAATCCGTGTCATTTCAGGCTTCCTTAGTGTCTTTAATTATGTGCAAGCCAAAAATTAATGAGCCAGCTCTCTGCATGTGAAAGAAGTCAGCAGTTTTTGGATATTTCTGCACCAACACTTCACAGACTCTGACTGAGGTTAGGGAGCTACTGTACCACAAATTAATCTCATTCTGCAGGGGATGTCTAAGGAAATTAGGTGATTACTCTCTGAGAGTGCCAGTTTCTCTCTAGTGTGAGAAATCCCTGATAGCAGCAGTGTGAGCAACCAGCTCAGAGAAGCTGCCTGGTGCTGGGTGAGATGAATCCCCTCGTGATGGGCCGTGGGGGAATTCTGAGGGATCAGGTCTGGATGCACTGGAAGCCTCCCTTCACAGCTCTGGGGAATGTTTCCTTCTGTGGGAGCACCCAGAGTTTTCTTGCATCTTCAGGAAGGTAGATTCTGTGATTCAAAAGAAAGGAATTTAAAATACTTCAGAGATTCTGACTTTACCCTAATGAATGTGGTACTCTGGGTGAGGCAGGTAAATATATTTTTTAATGTTTATAATTATTGTTTCTGGTCTGGCTGTGGGCAGTTTCCTGAAACCCTGGAAGAACCCTTGTAAATTCCCCTTTGTTGTTTTGACATCAAATATTAGAAGAAAGGTTAACCCTGAATATAACTCATCTAGAGAGGTGGGGCTTTGGAAAAAGTGTGCAATTTCTTCTCAAGGAATAGTACTTGGTGTCAGACCACTTTGTGCAACCAGAGCTAGGAGAAATGACTTCTAGAAAACCTGAGAAATGGCAGTTCCACAGGTCTGAAAAGCCCCCAGTACAGGGTGATTTGGTCCCAGTGGCACTAAATTATTTCATGTCCTACAGAAGCACTTACTGGGGTACTTTTTGTCACACCAGTACGTGGGGCCGTTGCAAAACCAGATTGTTTATCCCAAGGCAAATTCTTCTTTGTTAATATTTGCTTTCATCTTGTCTGGGAATAAAAAGGTTAAAGTGTTTTTAGAAAGCAGAGGCCTTTAAAATATCAGCTGGAGATCCCTGAAACATTTGGCTTGGTCTGGAGGTAATCCAGAGCTGCCTGGAGCCACCAACCACGAATCAGTTGCATTCCTCCAACGGTGGAATCAGCAAGGCTGGGTCACTACTGCATCAGGTCAAGGCTTGGTTTTGACTGTAGGGTAAATCTTTACCTCTCATTGTCTTTTCACAGAACCACAGAATGGTTTGGGTGGGAAGGGACCATAAATATCAATTTCCAATCCCCCTGCCATGGGCAGGGACACCTTCCACTAGCCCAGCTTGCTCCCAGCCCTGTCCAACCTGGCCTTGGGCACTTCCAGGGATCCAGGGGCAGCCACAGCTTCTCTGGGCACCCTGTGCCAGGGCCTGCCCACCCTCCCAGGGAACAATTCCTTCCCAAAATCCCATCTAACCCTGCCCTCTGGCAGTGGGAAACCATTCCCCCCTTTCCTGTCCCTCCACCCTTTGTCTCCAGGGCAGGGATGGCCTGTGGACATCCCTCCTGGGACACTGCAGCCACTGCTCCGTGTGCTGCTCACAGAATGCACCCAGGAAAGTCAGCCCTAGGAACAAACCTGAGAGGCAAGCTGAAGTTTAGTTAAGCTGAAGTGCCAGGTGTCACCCTGGGGGTGGTGGGCAGTGCTTGGAGTGCATCCTGAGCAGCCTGGGAGGCAGCAGGAGCTGGACCAGCTACAAGAGGAACCACGTAGGACTGAGATGAGAAAATCTCACACAGAGTACCTAGAAAACAAAGATAAGGGTGACATGTCTTAGCTAAGCCATCTCGTCATGACACAAAAGACCTGGTGGTGACCTTAGCTGAAGTTATTTGGACTTTTATGCCATTCCATTTTTCCCAGACTGGTTTGCATTAGAGTTAAAAGTCGACAGACCAAACATGCAACTTTCCTTGAGTTGGGTAAATCTGTTCCAGGGTCATCTCTAAACCCAGCTGTGGTTGTTCTGTGGACAAGTCAGGGCTGGGACTTCCTGCCTCAGGGTGTGTTGGTGTGGCAGTGCTTGGATCTGGCCCCTGGCATGGTGACAAGGCCACAGGAGAGCAGCAGCCCCAGAGCTGTCACTGGTGATCACCAGGCACAGGGCACTGAGCAGCCACAGTGCGATCACAGAACTGGGAGTGCTGCAGCTGGGGAGAACCTGACCTCAGAGAGATTGGCTTTGATTGCCTTAATGGATTTGATGTGTTTTGAGCAAAAATGATGTTTTGCCACGGGGAAAACACCGAGTTGGAGAATTTCCACTCGGTGCGACGCGCAGGGCGCTTCTTCATTTAATCAAATCCTTGACAGGCACACTTCAACACTTCACACATCTCTCACTGCAATTAAAGGAGCCATTTTCCCACAGTAAGGAAGGCGTTTGGTTAGACATTATTTTAAATATAAAATATGACATGTTTTGTCAAGAGTATCTTTAAAATGACAGCCCTGCTTTACGCTCGATTCTTGCTCTGTGACTGACTGGTGAGAACTGAGATAACTTTTAGGGCAATAATTTAACATGTTTTTAATTAGTTTGCTATTTGCATCTGATATTTTGCTCAGTAAAAAATGCTAGAAAATATTTTTTTCCTGCAAAAGGGCTACATATCAAAATTCAGGCACCAGCATGGAAAGGTGCAGAACATTTATGACCTTGTGTGATTAGTGATCTCTGAATCTAATCTTAAGGTACTTTAATGGACTATAATTATCTACAGTGTATAGTTACTGCCTTTCCTGAGATTGATTTAAAATTGCCTCAGGAGGCAAGTGCTGTGTAATTATCTGATAAGAACTAAACTTGATACTCTGACTGGAAACTTTTGGAAACACAAAAATAAATATAGTTCAGGACAAAACTTACTGCTGGCCAGCTTCAGAAATGAAATCTGTTCTCCCAGGCTGTCTCTGCTGTGACAGATAAAGAAGAAAAGGGGAAAAGCTTACAACCATTTTCAAGATACCAGCCTAATTCAGCAAACTTAGTGGCAGGTGGGCTTACCCTCTGCCACAGATGTTCCTACAGAACCTTGAGCAGAAGAGAGGAAGCTGAGGAGAAGGAGGTGTGAACTCCTCTGACCCAGATGCTGAGACAACAGGTATTCTGTTCAAATAAACAGGTGCTCAGGAGGTTTTTCTGTGGAAATTGGTGACACCAGGAAGGGAGGGAGGCTTTGCAAACATTCCATGAGTTGTCCCTGATGATCTCTGCTGGAGTTTCCAGAGGAACACAAGTTCCATCCCAACATGACATTGCCAGTGGAGGTGGTGACATCAGTGCCAGCTCACAGCCCCACCAAATTAATCCTTTTTAGTATTTAACACACAGTGGTGACAGCAATGCAGAATGTAGCATGGAGCAGGGAAATTAGACATTCAATTACCTGTTTTTTAAAAATTCAGCTCTCCTTGCGCTTTTCCTATTATTTCAAACATCCCTGTTCTTTGGACCTACCCAGTTTCAGAGATTCCTTGGGAGGTTTGCTGTAGGAGGAGGATGGAGCTCTCTGAAGACTCTCCTCATGTGCTGACTGCAGTAAGAGCTTGGGAGCTCATATCAATTCATATCAAGTAAGAGTTTGGGAGTTCATATCAATTTAAGATTAATGAATTGTCATCTCAAGGAATGATTGATTTTGGTAGGAATATGAAGGCACACACATCCCATCTGTGCTGGGACAAGGAACAGTGGCCTTCAGGGTGATCTTCAGGATGCTGAGTTCTTGATTTAGGCTCTGTCCTTTCTTTTGGATTGGCCTAGGTAGGGCTGAAAAGCTGTACTTAGGAAAATGAGGTGTGCAAGTGGGACAAACTTCTCCATATTCAGTTGTGCCTGATTGTCCAAAAATGCATTGGCAAGAGTTTGTGCCAGTGGGACAATCCTGGGAAGAGGAGAGGCTCAATCCCTCTGCCTCTCACAAGCCCACAGGGCTTTCAGGTCCAGTCCTGTGGACAGCCCAGCTCAGTTTCCTGTTCCTGAGGAATGGTGCACTGAGGAATGACGCAGAATTATCCTGTGGCACAATGGAGGTTTTTGGTTAATCCCCTGCAGTCTTCTCAAACGGTCAGAGATAATTTCCTAACAGGAAAGTTGTTGTATCTTTCCCTCAGTTTGCATCTCAGTTTGGGACCTTTTTTGATGAGGAATGGAGACAAATCACTGTTGTTGGTTGCTGAGGATCCCAAAGTGGTTTGATGGCACAGACAGGAGGCAGTCCCTGTGTACTTAATGGAAAAGTTCTTCAAGTGGAAGAAGTTAAAAGCTAAAACTATGTTGTCAAGAAAATTTGAAAGAATAAAATGTGAATGGAGTTTGGAGCCTTCCCACTGAAATGCCACAGTGCAGCAATAGGGGAGGAGGGCTGTTCAGTGGAGAAGTGAAGGAACTGAAAAGGGAAAAAAGCAACACAAAAAGGGACGAAAAAGGAAATTAGCTGGCAATATGATGTGAAATCTAAAAACACTGAGAAAGAACCACTGCTGGCAGTAGGATTTTCTTATGTAGCTTTGGAAGATGAAACCTTTAGGGGCCCACTGGAAGATGGAGGTGATAAAATCTCTAATAGTGACTCAGAAATGGCAACACGATGAAATATTCAGGAAGCACGACAGTCCACATGTCATCTGAGCATTTCCAGCTTGGGCAGCATGACATCAGTTGTGGGTCTAATATGTTATTCAATTAATATGGAATGAGGAGACAAGAATAGAACGAGCATGAGAGAACATGGTTTATGGAAATAGACTCTGGGCTTGTTCAGCCATGAGGAGATTACAAATGTAGGTGGCAAAGGAAGTGGGGAGCTTGATATACTTAGTCCAGTAGGCTTTTGTAAGGCATTTAACCCAGTCATCTTGACATTCTGTAAAAGAGCAAGTGATACCATGTCAGGGAAGTTCACATTAATTGGATTGAAACCTGACTGGCACAGCTCAAGATGTCATTACTGCAGAACAACCATCAGATTTTTTTTTCTGATTTTCTCTCCCCAGAGCTGAGGTCTGCCTGGATTAGGAGTAGGCAGAAGCTATTGAATATTTTTATCTAGAAGCAGGGCAAACTCAGTGCAGATAAAGTGTGGAGATAACAGAGGGCTGATGAAGTGGTAAATAATGAGGAGGCCTGGGAATGATCTAGAAAGCTTGACAAGTCAGCCCACTCAAAATGAGTTTGTTTTAATATCATCAAAGTAAGGACAGGAAAGGTTTATATCTCTTTTTATGTAACAATTGCTGTAGCTGGAAAAAACCAGACAGTGTTCAGGTAAAACTCTGAGCAACCTGGGCTAATGGAAGGTGTCCCTGCCTATGGGACAAGATGAGTTTTAAGGCCCCTTCCAACCCAAACCATTCTGAGCTTTTATGAGTCCTGCCCCTGCTCCCTCTCTGTTCCCTGTGGAGACAGTTCTCCAGGAGCTTCTCCAACCTGAGTCCATCCCAAGGGCAGCAGTTCTCCACAAACTGCTGCCACGTGGGTCACTCTTCCACAGGCTCAGTCCTTCAGGCACATCCTGCTCCAGTCTGGATCCCCCACAAATACCAGCAAACCTGCTCCAGCGAGCAGGGCTCCTCCCTACAGGGATCTGCAGCTCCCTGCCAGCATCCTGCTCCTGCGTGGGCTTCTCATGAGATCACAGCTTCTTTTGGGCATCCCCTGATCTGGTGTGGGCTTCTCATGAGATCACAGATTCTTTTGGGCATCCCCTGCTCTGGTGTGGGCTTCCCATGAGATCACAGCTTCTTTTGGGCATCCCCTGCTCTGGTGCGGGCTTCTCATGAGATCACAGCTTCTTTTNCAAACTGCTGCCACGTGGGTCACTCTTCCACAGGCTCAGTCCTTCAGGCACATCCTGCTCCAGTCTGGATCCCCCACAAATACCAGCAAACCTGCTCCAGCGAGCAGGGCTCC
Organism: Irena cyanogastra; assembly: GCA_013397155.1. NCBI lineage: Eukaryota > Metazoa > Chordata > Aves > Passeriformes > Irenidae > Irena > Irena cyanogastra. The sequence continues at coordinate 318,998 of VWZV01010643.1, read as the reverse complement.
TCCCTACAGGGATCTGCAGCTCCCTGCCAGCATCCTGCTCCTGCGTGGGCTTCTCATGAGATCACAGCTTCTTTTGGGCATCCCCTGATCTGGTGTGGGCTTCTCATGAGATCACAGATTCTTTTGGGCATCCCCTGCTCTGGTGTGGGCTTCCCATGAGATCACAGCTTCTTTTGGGCATCCCCTGCTCTGGTGCGGGCTTCTCATGAGATCACAGCTTCTTTTGGGCATCCCCTGCTCTGGTGTGGGCTTGTCATGAGATCACAGATTCTTTTGGGCATCTCCTGATCTGATGTGGGCTCCTCTGGGGGCTGCAGGTGCCTCTCTGCACCCCTGTGCCCTCCATGGCTGCAGGGGCACAGCTGCTTCACCCTGGGCTTCCCCCCAGAGTCTCAGGGGATTCTCAGCTCCAGCACCTGGAGCAGCTCCTGCCCTCCCTTTTGCACTGACCCTGGTGTCTGCAGAGCTGTTCCTCTCCCAAATTCTCACCCCAGGCTTCTCTGGCAGTGGTTCCATCAGCCCAACAACATTTTTTTCCTCCTTACATCTGTTATCCCAGAGATGTTACTGTCATTCCTGCCATTCCTGCCTTGGCCAGTGGTGAGTCTGCCCTGGGGCCAGCTGGACTTGGCTCTGCTGGACACTGGGAAAGCTCATGGCAGCTGCTCACAGAAGCCACCCCTGCAGCCACCTCACCCCCAAAACCTGACCACGCCATCCCAACACAGTGGAGAAGGTCTGGGAGAGGTCAAAGGGGGATTTGAGAGGCAAGGAGGGTCCAGGGAACCCTGTGCAGGGGCTGGCTGGGAATGCTGGTTGCTTGGTGACACTCTGCATTTGGAGATAAAACAGTATGGGAAAAGTGTCCATGGAAAAGTGACCTTGACTTCTTCCTAGTCAACGGGGAAGTGTCCCTGACCTCTTCCCACCTCAGGGTCCAGGCAGGTGCTTAGTGGGGAAATGGAAATGTTTCCCATGCATGCACAGTGGGGTTCTGTGCTCTGGCTGAAGTTTTCACTGCAGTACCAATCTGAGCAGAGTTACTAGATTTTTGTTCTGGATGTATAATTTACTGGCTGTTTTGAAACAAATGTCACTTGCTTTTCATATTTACGGACAGCTGGGGACCATGAAGCAGCTGTTTAAAGAACTGTATTTACTTTTAGATGTAAACAAAGTATTAAAGTGCCCTGCAGAAATCTCTGTGCTCACACAAACAGCTCATATTCTATATTATTTATATGGGAGAGTGTGTGGGTCGCTGCAGCTTGTCTCTGTCTGATGCATTAACTCTCCTTATGTGACAACTCTCTCTGGATGAAGCAATCTGCAGAGGTGGACAGACAGTTGCTAGAGGGCCACTCCAAAGATGTTAAAGGAAAAAAGTGTCTTTTTTCCTGTCCTCTTAGATGAGCAAGGTGAAAAAAAAAATCTCTTTAAACACAAACTTTTCCTGCTGGCAAAAACTTGGTAGATTTTCCTCATGAAAGAATGATGGAAATTTAAAATCAGTGTTTTGCATAATTTGGAAGAATGCGATGGGAAGCTGTAGCTCTGAGAAGCTGTTCTTACTCATGGTGAGCAGTGGCAGATGTGCTTTCTCTCAGTGTATTACGTGCATTCAGTTGCAACCTTAAAATTCTCCCTGAGTCACCCCGACCCCCCTGCCTGGTGGGGGGATGGCCATCGACCTGTGAGCTGTTCCCATTTATTCTAAGGACACAGGGAAGGGGAGAGCCTCTCCTGGAAGGTGGCTGAGAGTGTCCAGGGCTGCTGGATTGTGCTTGTCATTCCCACTGCAGGATTTCACGGGCCATTCCCCGATGCCGGTCGTTCCACGGGCTCTCCTTGGGCGTGTCAAAGGCCTGGATGGAGGCACGCGGGGACACGACCTTGGAATGCAGGGTGACAAGGTGCCACTCTGGGTGGGGATGCTCACAAGCAGCTCTGCAGAGCTGCTAGGGCCAGGCAGGAGGGACCGAGACTGAGGAGCTGATTACTGCTTCCAGAGGGTTTGCTCAGGGAGGAGTGGGGATTGCCCAGGGCCAGCCTGGATCCAGTCACCCCTGGGGCTTTCCTGCCTCACGCCACAGCAGTTTTGGATTTCACCTCTGCAGGAATGAACATGACATTTGAGTAGGAGTCAACTTACTCAAAATGTGGGGGGGTTTTGGAATGTTTTCAGCCTCTGTTGAGGTCAGGATGTTCTACGTGGACACTTCTCCAGGGCATCCAGTGCTTCTGGTCCAGACAGAGATGTTGTGGTGGGATGGATTTCATTTAATGAGTGCCCTGTACTCTCTGTACCACCAACCTTATAACTTTGGTGTTCTGAGACAGCCTGTGTTCATATTGACTCAGACACATTAAAAATTTGGGTGATATCCATAGCATCAGAGGAGAATTTTTATGATTACAAGACACAATGCCAGAAAACCCCCCAAACAATCCGAGGCCTATGAAAATCAGCAGTATGTGCTGAGAAAAATCAATAAGCAATTTGCCCAGAGAATCCCAAAGAGAAGGCATGCTTTTTGAGACTTAGAATAACTTTTGCTTATTGATTCCTAAAATCTCCCGGACAGAGAGAAATGTAAATACAGGGATCCTGCTCCTCTGGAGCTCAGTGGGAGGAGGATCAGGCCCCGAGCTGGCAGCTGTGGGATTTACAAAGGTACGCTCTGCTGCTTAATGAAACTGTTTAATTAGAAAACTTTGTCACAACCTATATGTGGCTCGAAGGCAGTTTTACCAAACAGGCTGAGTAATTCCTGCCAAGCATTGAAGCTGATTGGTATTCTCAGCTTGGGAGGGAGAGGAACACGGAGAGCACTGATAATGAGAGTGGGGCGGCTCTCGGGGACTCGCCCTTGTGGGCTCCCTGGGAGTCTTTGTCTTTTGAGCAGCTTCTGGTGTCTTCTGCCACCTGACAAGCCAGAATTAAGCTGGAAATATTAATAACTATGTATTTTGACTGGCTTCAAGTCAGCCTGTGCAAAGCCATAGTGCTAAATCAGGACCAGCTTAACTCAATGTCACCATGCTGCTAACCACGTCTACTTTTAACCTGTTTAACTCTATGTTCACATTGGTTTTTTGATTTTCATCTTAAAAGCTTCTGCTTCTGTCAGAGAATGGAGTGTCTATTGCTAATTCAGTCTGTGTTTCTGATGTTTCCATGTTTCTGATGTTTATTTGTTTAAAAAAAAACAACAAAGGAAGCTTAAATTGAGAACTCAATTTTTAAGCTCAATTGCAGCACAATTTTAAGTGAAGAAAAAACTTTCCATCTTCAGGGTAATTTTCTTATAAGGATGAACCTCACATTTTGCATGTTCTCCCTTTTCCACACTGCTGGATATTAAAGCACAGTTGGTGCTCTCCACAAGTGAGATTGACAATTCTCTTATTCTTAAAATGCAAGAGGAAAAAAATCTGTGTCAGTTCTTCAGTCTGATTTTTTTTTTTTTTAACAGCGCAAATGTATCCAAAATACTGAGAACTCATGTGAGGAGAAAGTGAAAAATTGTGGCAAACACACCCTTCTCTGTTCTTAAAAATGTCATTGTTTTTGCCTGCCAGTTATTGAACTGCTCCTCCTGACTTAGCGTGGTGCTTGATCTAATTTTACTGCTGGGTACCTCATATCATCCTTCTCTGAAATTCAGCCTCATTTCCATCTGCTCACAAAACTCAGCTCAGACAGAAGCAGGCTACTCCTTTGATTAAAATGGTAAGGCAAAAATTTCCTGGATAAGCATTGAACAGATTCTTACTGTGGTCATATAGGAAGAGTATTCAGAAGTTAGGAAGAATTGTTTCTAAAAGGAACAGCTTCACCTTAATGCCATTCTTGTGGATTTTATAAAATTAGCTCCATAGAGTCAGATATTTAAAAGACATGCAGCAACCAAGTAGAAAAAAAAGAGAACAAGGGTTTTAGAGATGCTCTGTGACCATGGGCACAGACCCTTAGGACGTATTTTGTGAAGCTTATCAGTGTGATGGGTTTCTTTGTGACACGTGGCCTCATCTAATAAACATTTCCTTGGTTTCTGCTCGTGTCCATTGTTCTTGCTGCACATTTTTGAGAACTGTGTGGTCCTGTCTATCTGATAGCTGAACGTGAGCAGTGGCAGAAGCTGTGGCCAGATGCTGCAGTATTTGTGCCCTTCACTGGACTCTCTCTGGTGTGTTGGAGCCCAGATGTGGACATGTGCTGCAGGTGTGGCCTCTCCAGTGCTGGGCAGAGGGAGAATTCCCCCTCCTGTAGGTGCTGGCAGCATTCCCAGTGCAGCCAGGTCCCTCTGGCCTCCTTTGCTGCTCGGCCACGGTGCTGGCTCACGTCCAGCCTGGCTCGTGTCCACCCTGAGCCCCAGCTCCTTCTCTGCCAAGCTGCTTTCAGCCCCAGCCTGTGCCGAGCTTATCCCACCCCTGGGGCAGGAGTTTGCACTCTCCCTCATTGCCTTTATTGAATTTCAGGCCGCTCTGCCTGGCCCATTTTCAGTCTGGCTGAAGGGTGGCCGGAGCTGCCAGCACATCCACGGCTCTGGCCAGCGATGGATCACGGGTGGGGCTGATGGGAGTGCACTCCACCCCAGCAGCCAGGTCATTTGTAAACTCATTGAGCAGTGCTGGCGCCGCTACTGATCCCTGAGACTGAACCTGCACGTGTCCTTTCCCAAGGGAGCCCATGGAGCTTTTCAGAGGTGGCTGCTCCCTGCTGTGGCAGCTCCTCGTGCACAGACACAGCAGCTTTGGGACATCAGGAGCCTCTGGGGTGTAAATGCTGAGAGAATTGGGCTGCACCTTCTCAGTGATGGCAATTTCAGTCCCTCACAATGTGTGGAATCACGGAACACCAGAGTCACAGAATCATTTTGGCTGGAAAAGGCCTCCAAGATCATTGAGTCCAACCTTTAACTAATATTTAATGCCTTGTTGATATCTTTTAAGATGTCTGCATGTTTGCAAACAGCCTTGCCCTAGCAATGTCACACATCCCAGGTAAGAAGAGAGCTCAGCAGCTCCAGGGGCCCAGCTTACCCCACCAGGTCAGGGGGACTGCATGCTGCACCTCAGAGTTTCACCCCACCCCTGTCACCACAAAGAACTTCTGTGAGCCCCATCCCGTGGTCACTCGTGGAAATTTTAGGCGGAAAAAATATTTTCCTTGAAGGTCTCACAGTGGCAGGGAGTTTAAGACAGAATACAGCATTTGGTGAGGTAAATCCAGGGCTTTCCTTCTCTCTACATGCATGTGACTTTTGGAGGTAGATTTTGCACTTCAGCAAGATTTGGGTAGAGTTTTGAATGAAAAGAAAGAAAGAAAGTTTTTATTTTTCTCGCTGATTCCCTCTTATAATGGAAACTTATGCTCTGGATTTTAGGAAATCAGGCACAAAAACCCACCAGCAGCTGTTTTTCATTCAAATCCTTTGAAAGGTAGTACCGATTATTCTGAATTGGAAACCTGACTTATTTCCTACAACTTCTATTACTACTGCTAAAAATCCTATAACTGGGAAATAGGACATGAAACCCTTTTAACTGACTCCTTGCAGCTAAAGCCCACTTCTGATGGAAGAAGTTTGTGCAGGATGAATAAATCCTGTGTGGGAGAAGAGCTTTGTGCAAGGCAGGAAGCTCCTCTTGGAGCTTGCAAATGTGTTCAGATGAAAAGAGTGCTCTGATTTTTGCTGATTTTGCCTTAGGAGCACAACAATGATGGCTGAGGTGTTTCTCCTGCTTCTGGAACTGGTATTCCCTCAGCAGAAAAGCAGGTGATTTAAGAGGATGGATAAAGCTTTATTTTGCTTTATTTGCTTTTGCAACTCCTTTCTGGTACCTTGTCCAAGTTGGTGGAAAGGATGAGATGAGACAGGATGAGAAGAAGCAGCCTCAGGCTGCCCCAGGGGAGGTTTAGATTGGATATTGATATATATCCAGTATAAATTGGAAAATATTCTGCACAGAAAGGGTTGTCAAGCACTGGCACAGGCTGCCCAGAGCAGTGGTGGAGGTGTTCAAAAACCACGTGGGTGTGACACATGGGGACAAGGTTTAGTGCTGAACACAGGGGTGGTGCTGGCTTGGTGGTTGGACTTGGTGATCTGAAGTTCTTGTCTTTACAATTCTAAGAGGTTTCACCTGCATTTGGGGTGGTGCTGGAGCACCTCCTGAAGGAACTGCCAGGGGCAGAGTCCAGCCTGAGTGCTGGGCACAGGAGAGCACTCTGGAATAAAGTGTGGAGCTCCTGGTGATGGGGACTCCTCATGTGGGCTGTGCTCCTCTTCCTGTGTGTGCTCTGCTCCTCTCTCCCTGATCCCCTCTGTTATCCTTGGAGCTCCAGGACATGTGAGCTTGGCGAGGGAGTGAAGGGGTTTCTGCAGCCAAGACTTTGCTCTCTGTGCTGGAAATCTCTGGATGGGAGCCTCTGGATTTGCTTTTGCACCTTTCACAAGCCAGAGCTCCTTGTGTCACTGCAAGGCACTCAGAAATGAGTGTTTGAGTAATGCCATGGAAATCCCATGGGTACAGTGGGAATGTGTTCCCTGGGTGTTGGGGAGCAGCTCGTTTCTGCTGGGTGGTGCAGTGGAGTCCCAGGGTTCTGGGATATTCACACCTGGGCAAGCCTGCAAGAGAGCTGGGGAGGAAACTGGAACAAGGAATGCAGTGCCAGGATGAGGGGGAGCACCCTTAAACTGCAGGAGGGCAGGGTTAGATGGGATATTGGGAAGAAATCCTTCCCTGTGAGGGTGGGGAGGCCCTGGCACAGGGTGCCCAGAGAAGCTGTGGCTGCCCCTGGATCCCTGGAAATGTCCAAGACCAGGTTGGAGGGGGTTTGGAGCAACCTGGGCTGGTGGAAGGTGTCTCTGCCCGTGGCACGGGTGGGATGGGATTATCTTTATGGTCCCTTCCCACCCAAACCATTCCAGGATTCTCTGCTCTCAGTGCAGAGGGGTGGCTCAGAACACAGGCATTGCTTCAGTCCTGGCAGGACCCCACATGATTTATTTTTATAACTCATTATCTATCAGCGCTAACACTGCCCTGACTAGACACCAAAGCAGCCTGCAAGGGAAGAGCAGCATGGCACAGACTGCAAACCTCTGCCAAAAAACCTCTGCAGTTTGTCTCCTCTCTGTGAAAAGATTTTGTTTTTCTTCTCAGGCTCTGTTAGATTCTGCCTACAGTTGTTATAATTTTCCTAGTCAGTTACAGACATTAGGGAAAAAGACCTTGCAAGGATGAGGTAAATGAAAATTTCCCTCATCTGTCGAGCTCAGTGGGTTGTAAAGGAAAATATCCATACTATTTATTTCTATTATATTAAAATTGCTGCCTATATCTCTCACTGACTTAAAAACAACAGAAAATTAGAGGTATTTTTTCCACATTGCTGGTCATTCCCATCCTGTTGTGTTATGCTTTTTTAATTTTTTTGGTACTCACTTTGTGCTGTTATCCCAGGCTCTGGTGCTTTGCTAAGTAAGGAGCTAAGGCTGCTGATTTGTGTAACACCTGTCATTATTTCAAAGCACTCTGACAGCTTTAATAAACCCTTTTTGCAGGAAAAGAGGGAGCTGTATTTCATGGATCCGGAGGGAAAGCTGGCATCTCCCTGCCCGCCGCATCCCGCCTGCGTGTGGCGGTGCTGAATCAATAACTGCTGCTCCCAGTCCCTCCAGAGCATCCCTCAGTGCCTGGCAGCTCAAACCAGTGAGTCCCCAAACAGAACAGCCTCTTCCCCGGGCTCTGCACGCTTGTTAGCTTCCCTCATCCCCTTATTTTTTATTGGGAATGCTGTATATGCTTCATTACAATAAATGCTTTGCTGTTCAATTTTCCCCAATACATTTTGGCAGCTGCAGAACAGATGGATGGTTTCTCTCCCCACAGTGCAGGAGACCTGAAATTAGGAGTCCATTTGCCTTCAGCTTTGGGGATTGTTTTATTTTATTGCTTTTCGAGGCAAAGGCTCTCTCATATGTGGGGAAATGGTGCTCCCAGGTGGGAGCTCTTCAGGGACCTCCGTGGGAACAGGATGAAGTCCCCGCTTTGTCCTTGGACGTGTTCAATAAACACATGGATGTGGTGCTGGGGGATGTGGCAGTGCTGGGTTAATGGGCTGGACTGGATGGTCTCAGAGGGCTTTTCCAATAATGATTCCATGGTTCTGGGTGGGTTGTGACTCAGGAGAGCGGGAATACCTGGCACAGAAGTAAGTTTTGTTCTTCAGTGCCAGAAAACCAGGCACTGGAGGAAGGAGCCTCTGTCTTACCCTGATCCCTGATGTCAGGTGGCAGCAGAGGGGTGCAGAAGGCTTCCCCTCCCTCAGGTCTGCTCTGCTTCTACAACAAGGGATCAGGGCCATCACTTGAACCTCTCATCTGGGGCTGGAATCAGGGAACTCCCTGCAGTCCAAGGCCATAGCAGTGGAGGAGGGAGAACACAGATTTAAATAAGGTTGTGCTGGTTCGAGAAGAAAACTCCAGAGAGGAGCTGAAGGTGGAAGAATCCAAGTTAGGCTCTGCTCAGCTGCCTTGTACAGGCAAGCCCTCCTTGCTCACTTTCACTAGTTCAACCACTCAGACTGCTAAATGGACTGAGCTGTAAAATATTTATTCAGGTTTCCCAACATTTCCTTATGATATGCAATAATCATGAAGAAGGAAAGGGGCTGGACCCCACTCTTTGAGGCAACCCAGGAATATGTTTTAAATTCTTCCTGTCACCAAGAAAATAAAAATCCCCACTTTCTAAAAATACCTGGGTGAGAGTTGAGGTGTGTGCACTGCCCCAGTGCAGTCCTGAGAGGTGCTGGGTGCTCCTGGTTGCACACAGCCAGGGCCAATATTCTAAAGGCATTCAAAGATTGTGCTTCACACGGTTATAAACCCCTACTTCATGTTCATTTATATTATAAAATCTGATTTGTAAAAATGACCCTAAGCACCCTTTTCTATTTTTTTTAGAATATGCTTTAAATATAAGAATATTTAGGCTTTTAATTCCCTGTGCTTTTCAAAAGAGGCTCAGGAACAGATGCAAAGCCAGACTTGAGAAGAGAAGGAACAAAAGATTTTTCTGAGTGATCAGGGGAATGCAGCAGGCTTGGTGGGATGATGGTGACCCTGAAGGGAAGGGCTCACCCAGCAACAAGGGACAAAAGGAAGTGGGGACACTTTCCTACCAGCCCTTTTAGCTGCTTTCTGTCCCCTTTGTACTGTCTGTATTTTAAGAAAGGTTGACTAAAAGGTATTTTAAGAAAGGTGACAATTTTTAGTCTCATTTTGGGGTTAAAAGGCCTCTTTCTAGTTCCAAAGGTGGACTTCCAAAAGGGCTGTGGCACTTCAGAGCTTTGACAGGACTCAGCATCTTGTCACACTTGTGAACCCGAATAGCAACATGAAGAAATTTTGGTTATGTCCATTTTCCATTTGCTCTTTTTGCAGGCTGGAAAATGCAAAATTACCTAAAATCTAATCAGAGGGCAAGGGATAGGTCTGTAATTTCTGTCCTATTTCATGTATCACTAAGCCATGACTGCAGTGCAGGTGGTGGAGCTGTAGGAATAAATGACTGCTAATGAGATTTATAAGAGTTCAACTTCATGTGCTAATTTATTTATTTACAGACAGCACCCTGAACTTTGGACAGGAGTTCAGGCCTTTGCTAAATGCTTTAGTTCAGGCTTCCCACTCTTCCCATTTCCATGGGCAGTGTTAAAGGATGTCAAGGAATTATTGTCTGTACTGGTTCCTATGCCAGCCTCTGGAGGGAGGTCTGACACAGCTGAATTTAAAGCTGAATTTAAAGCAGGGATCATCTGCCTTTCTTCTCAGGAGGTGGGAATGGTCACCTCAGGCTGCAGCACACTCTGACACTCCAGCTGAAATCCAGATCTCTGGAGGTCATTACTCCACCCAGAGGTGCTGCTGCATTTTTTATTACTGTGGTTATGGCACTGCAGCCATTTTGCAACTGTTTTTTTTGAGCATCTCCATGCTGAAGATCAAGCTGGGAGTTTTCCCCAGGGAATTTCCCTTGCTTGTTGCCGTGAACAGATGTATTCTGCAGAAGGTCCAGCAAATTAATTAACAGATTAATCCACCAAATCCAGCAAATTAATCCAAACAATTAACAAGCTACATATTTGTGTCTTCTGACACAAGTTTGTGTCTTCTGGCACAAGTATTTTTCTGTACTCCTAGTTAGGCCAGACCCTGAAACCACTCCCAAACCACTCCAGTTTGAGTAACCAAGATTTCACTGCAAATTAATGGGGAGAGAAGTGCAGGATTTTTCAGTTCAGTGCTCTAAAGCTGATTTAATACCTCATAAGAACTACATTTCACACCGATGTGAGCAACCTGTTGGAGCTGAAGATGCCCCAGCTCATTGCAGGGCAGCTCAGTCGCACGATCTTTAAAAGGTCCCTTTCAACTCGAGGCACAGAAAAGGATAACCAGGACTGATGTTTACTGTGCTGACTAATCCCTGTTTCCAGGCTCATACAGGGATGAAGCCCTGGCTTTTGCAGTGCCTGATTTGTGTTTCCCAGTGACAACTCGGGCTGCTGCACTGCGCTGGACATTTCAGGGTGCTTCGTGAGCTCTGGAGACTGAAAACCTTGGCTCCAGGTTTCCAAACCCTAGTTCACACCCAGCAGGGACCTTAGGGTAACACAGCCACAAACAGGTTTGCAGAAAGGAGCAAGGAGTGCCAGGGAGCAGGGAGGAAGCCCAGTGTGCTCCCATGTGCGGTTCTTGGAGGCAGATGGTGCTGTTGGCCAAGGAACGGTGCTGCAGAGGCTGCCGAGCTCCTCAGCCAGACCCCCGCAGACAATTGCAATGATGATGGCTCTCAGAGCTCCTCTGAGATCAGCAGGCATCCTTCTGGGTGGAGACACTCCCAGAATTTAAAGCAGCCTTGTTATGGTTTGTGGCAGTTGTGGGTTTGGAGGAGCGTCAGCAGCTTCACGTGCGCCTCTGGGTGTGTTTGAGCTGCTCAAACCTTCCCTGGCTGCAGCCCTCGGTGTGGGAATCCTCCCTGGGAGCCTCCTGCCTGGGAGACCCCTAACAAGAGTTCTGTGCCAGGACTGAGAGATGAACTGGATCCTTTTCGGTCTTCAGGTTGCTGTTTATTTCTCATCAAAAGCTCTGCACACCATCTACACCAGACTTAGCACACAAGGAGAAGACAGCAAAGAGGTCACAAGATGTGCAGTTTCGAGGTCTTTTAGAGCTGTTTTGTCCAATTAACTCTTAAAATGTACTTTATTTCTACTTTTCTACCAATAACTAGCTCCTTGTCTAACACACAACACCAGCACTGTGATTTTCCCCAGCCAATCACCCAGTATCACCAATACTGCAGAAGATGGAGCAGATGAAGAAGAAGGAGATCAGACAGTGTTCAAAATCTTCCATTTTGTCCTCCATCTTCCTCCATACTAAAAACCCAAAAGTCTAAATTTTTCACTCTGTGACAAACCACACCACCATCCACTTCACACACTCACAGACTCCATTTCATCCCAAAGCCCTGGAAGCCCTCTCCATGGACAAAGGTTAAAAGCAGTGTTTTCCCGAGGATCAGGGCTTGTCAGGACAGACAGGGAAATATTGTGAATATTGCCACTCTAATATTGCCACACTGGAAATATTGCCCTGGGTTCCAACACTAGGCAGAAAGTCTTCTGGAACAGCCTCTCCCAACGTGTTGGTGTGGGAATTTCAGGGTTCCAGACATACCTGGGAGGAGCAGAGGTGAAACCAAAGCAGGAATGGTTTCAGGAATGCTGTTTCTGAGAGGCAGAGTGGCTCTCTGCTGGGCTTTAATCATGTGCTGCTTTATGGAATCACTTGGAGGTGCTCACCACACTCCAGCCCTCATTGACCATGGCCAGGCTGCAGTAAAACACAGCCCTTGCTTGGGATTACTGTTGGATATGAGTTTATGAACAGTGGGAAATGAAGATTTAGGCCTTTTAAATGTGAATTGTGACATTCTTGGTGGCAAGTTGCACTCAGCAGAACGAGAACTGTGTCTTTGCAGAGGGCTCGAAGGGAAGCAAAAACTGTGTTTGATGAACTGCATAGGCACTTACTGGGCTGCTACATGAGCCACAAACCCGTGCAAGAGTCTTGGGACTGTCCCAACCATCAGCAAGGTCACTCTTGCTGGCAGAGAGGGCCGAGAGGTTTGGGATTTTGGGCAACACCCTGGAGTCTCTCCTTGTGTTTGGCTCACGCTGACAGAACTGAGTCAGGTACCCGGCCAGAGGGGAACAGTCAAGGAGGGCTGAGGTGGCACCTGAGCCTAGAAGGGACCTCACCTTTTCATAAAATAATCTCCCTTCTTTTTCCATGAGCTCTGTAAGTGCTGTTTTTATGGTTATGCTGTTGCTGAGCCCAAGTGTTGTAGAATGATGAAATCTAATAAACATGCCGGGCTCTTTTATTCATCATTAGACTCTGAGCACTTTAAGATTCACTTGGGTCACATTTTGGAGCTTTTCTCTGCAGCTATCAGGGTTAGCAGGGCCATTTTATCAAAACAGGCTTGAGCTGTTCACACATTCTCAAGAATCCTGAGGAATGAAGGAGCTCACTGCAGATTCATGTGAGCTGAATCAATATCAAGGGCATGGAGATGAGGACTCTGATTTTACGCCTCTGTCTTTTTGGTTGGTTAAGTTCTCTGTGAGACAAAACTGGAGCCCCAGAATTTTTTTTCCTTTGTCCAGCCCTCCTTTAGTCTCAAGTTTTTCAGAACCAGGTTAAAAGTGTAGCAGAGGAAAAGAAAAGTCTCCATTCATGATACAAGTGCCTCTAAACCAAAAATACCTTTAGAATTCTTCCTTCACTTTTCCTCTTTTTCCTCATGTCATTATGCTCATTTTTAAGGTGCAGGGGAGAGGAAGCCGTGGAAAAATTTCAACCTGAAATTTTAATCAAGGCTCTGTGAATTTTCAGCCACTAACCTACAGAACCAATTTTAGTACTGGAAACTCAACAAGGAAATCTGTAGCTTCTGCCTAAATGCCTTTCTTGAGCAAAGTGCTGTTTTTTCCCAGACAATTATTACACTGTTGTAGATTTATTTTTGTCTACTCGCAGTGTTTGTGTATGATATCTCACCAAATATGAGCTCAGAAAAGTATCTACTGGAAAACATTATTATCAGGTGAGAGATTTATGGGCTCGCTAGCAAATTTATGATGGATAAGTAAAATTGGGCACAAATAATAATGGAAAATCTCACTTATTCTTACACTGCCAGTGAAAGAGCTGTAAGGCAGATTCATGTGACGCAGAGCAAATATTTATTCCCAGTTAGAGTCATTTTATTTGAGTGTAGTGGGTGAGCAGCTGAGTGCAGTTTACTTATAAATTAGGGTTTGGGATCTTGTTTTCTTCATTTTGGGTCTTGGTCAGGAATAGCCCAAAAATGGCAGGAAAATTGCTTTCTTATAAATCTCTGGACTCTTGTTATTCAGCTTTCTCTGAGCCTAACTGACATCCACTTTTTTCTTACATCTTTTTTCTATTTTTTATGCATTTTCAAGCTCTGATTAGATATGAAATGTTAATCTTTATAACTGTTTTGGTGTAGAAAAAAATGATCCTAAAATAACCCTTTGATTTTCAGCTTTTGGCTATGAAATCACTGCACCCACCGATATTTTATTGGTAAAGAGCTCATTCTGATGAAGTCTTGGGGATATTTAAGAATTATTAGTACCAAAGCCATCACTTGACAATAAACATTTCAGAGCAGATTTGGGAGGACATCAGTGAGTTATAAGAATACACAGTTGCAATTTTTTTTTTCAAAATCTGAATGTGGAGGGTGGAATTTTAAAAGGCTGACACCTTTCATTGGCAGCCTATTTCAGGGGAAAAAAAAATTAAAATAAAAATAAACCCGTCAGTTTTTTTTGGGAAGATTAGAGAGTGGTGGTTCAAACTGTGATTCTACCACAGCCTAAAAAAGGTAATTCACCCTGTAAGGAGCCCAGGTTGCAAAGCTCCCATCCCATGAAGCAATACACAATTAATCCAACCTTAAGAATGTGTGCTATAAATCCTGATGACCCTTTGGCAATGTGAGTGTTGCAGAATTAGTAGCTCTGGGCACATAGAATGAAGTTCACCAAAGACATGATACCCTGGAGGAAAAGGAAAAAAACTAGCTGGAAAATTAAAAAGGGAAATATCCCTTTCTCTTCCCCCATGTTTCCCTCCCATCCCCATGCCTGCACACAACCTTTCATGTCTTAATTGATTTATGTGTGGGCAAACATCACCTGCATGACTTATTTCTGAGAGGATTTTAATGCTTTGGAAGTACTTAAGGGGGGAACAGCCAGATTCATAGCTGGCATAACTCTGCACAGCTCTGCTGAAGTCAGGGGATTTATAATGACTTGAATACTTAGGAACCAGGCTTAAAATATGCGGTACAGAGCTGCAATGCTTCCTTACTTGGAAAAGTTTTCCTTTGGGTGAATCTCATGCTGGAATATGAAACACCTCAACCCTTTCACCAGGAAAAAAGGGGGAATGGTTCAAACTGGACCTGTCAGAGCTGCTGCATTTATGGCCAGTGTGGCTTAGGAAGATCTGAGCACCAGCAGGAGGGAGCCAGCTCTGTGCAGGGAAGAGCAGTTTCTATGGATATCTTTCTGCCTTACCTGCTCTGATGCTGTGGCAAAGATTTATTTATGCCTGCAGTGCAGCTCCATTGCTGCTGCCTGGTCTGAAGAACCATTTGTTCCCATCTGCTGCTGCAAGGGAGGAGCTGCTGTGGCTGCATGGGAAGGGGAGCCCGTGGCCACAGCCTTTGCTGCGGATACTCTGCAGGCAAAATCCCCAAAACTATTTTGCTGGAATTTTTTTTGAATAGGCAAATGTTTCTGTGGGGAATCCGATCTCTTTTAGGACAGACCATCATTTCTCAGGTGGTGAGTGAGCTGGTGAAGTGCTGTCTCCAGGGGATCCAAACCTGCCCCGTGCTCCTGCCTGACCACTGCAGGGAATGCAGGTTCCATTGCTGCTCGTTACCTTAAACTAGGCACAAACCAGCCCCACCAGTTCAATTGTTTGGTGTTGTTATTTACTATAGAATGAGGAGAAGGACTCGGAAATTCTAAAGAATCAGAAGGTGTTTATTTTAATAATTTATTCTCTTTTTATAGGGTTTTTGCTAACAGTTACTTGATTGGTTAAATGACACAACATTTCTCTACCACTATTGGATGATATAGAGAGAGTCTGTTTTGAAAACACACACAAGAAAAGACTAAACTAAAGTGAAAAACAGTACTTGTTACTTTGAGAATACGAGATGTTTACAAAATTTCTATCAATCCTTTCCTGAGAACATGGAATTCTTTTAGAACTGTTCTCTAGGAAGGCAGACTGTTTTTCATTGGGAAAATTCAGGCTTGTTGCTGGATCTCTCTAAGATTCACCAAATGTCAGCCTCACAGTTTGGGGCACACTGGGAGGTGTCCCTCAGTTGCCCTGTGGCAACTCCCAAGAAGAGATGCAGCCAGAAGAAAGGGATGATTCCATCCTTACCTTGGGATCCCGACCACAAAACCAGAGTCTAAATCAAGGACTGGGCTCAAACTGTGCAGCCAGAGGAGGAACCACCTCATTCACAGCAAACTTTCCCTCAAAGGAGGTGTTGAGGAAGTCTGCCCTGCAATGGACTCCAGCTTCACTGCTCTCTGCAGGGGGGCAAACAGGGGAGTAAGATCTGGAGCAAACTCAGAGATGGAGTAACATCTGGGGCAAATAAAATGTTTAGGGTCATTTCAGGGTTGAGCCACTGAACTGGGCAAATAAAATGTTTAGGGTCACTTCAGGGCTGAGCCACTGAGCTTCCATGAGGTGACTTTGTGTAACAAAGGAATGAAAGCCGGCACCAAATCCTCGAAATGCAATTTGTGTGCCAAACACCAGCAGCATATGTGAGAAGGAAAATTATGCACCCTGTGTTCCTGCTGCTTATCAGCCCTTCCAAGACAGTTGGCTAACAGCCTCATCTGGGAATTTTGAGTAATACTCAGAATTCCTTTGAACACAGAGTTCCATTAGCTGCAAATTAATTGGATCTGTAGGTCAGTGGGAAGTGGATTACCACAGTGGAGGAAAGTGGTGAGCACACTGCACATTGGTAGCACATTAGAAAACCTCTCTGGGAACAATCTTAGGAATATTTCCAGACAGGATGCATCTTATGAGTCTTAGGATTTCAATAGTAGCCTGTGCCTCCAGCAGCAATGAAGAGCTGCTGGGAACAATTGCAAATTGCTTTTCATTTTCCTGCACATCTACTGGAGATGTTCCTAATCTATTTTAGGTAATAATAAACTCTGGAATCCAGAGTGAATGCCAGAGTGTGTTCAGATGGCCAAGAAGGAACCCAGGCCTGTGCCAGCCCTGCTGTGGCCACAGGCCCAGGGACCTCGAGTGCTGTGTCCAGTTCTGGGCTCTCGTGGCCAGAGAGACCTTGAGGGGCTGGAGCGTGTCCAGGGATGGGAATGGAGCACCAGGAGGGGCTGAGGGAGCTGGGAAGGGGCTCAGCCTGGAGAAAAGGAGGCTCAGGGGGGCCCTTGTGGCTCTGCACAACTCCTGACAGGAGGGGACAGCCGGGGGGGTCGAGCTCTGCTGCCAGGGAACAGGGACAGGAGGAGAGGGAACGGCCTCAGGCTGGGCCAGGGCAGGCTCAGGGTGGACACCAGGAGGAATTTCCCCATGGAAAGGGGGCTCAGGCCTTGGCAGGGGCTGCCCAGGGAGCTTTGGAGTGCCCATCCCTGGAGGTGTCCCAGGAAGGGCTGGAGGTGGCACTCAGTGCTCTGGGCTGGGGACACGGTGGGGACCGGGCACAGCTGGGACTCCATGGGCTGGGAAGGCTTTTCCAGCCTCAGTGACTGTGGGATTCTGAGCAGACTGGTTTCCAGAAGCCACATGTGTGTATTACAAGAAAGGGGTTGAGCTCAGCACCACAGATTTAAAGAGAAAAGGGTGAGAATGAAGGTATGGTCTGAAAGGATGACTATGGCATAGCTAAAGCCTCTGATTTTTTGCTTAATTTTAAGCAAGAAATGCCCAAAGTCTACTGAACTTCTGAGCTTTCCTAAAATTTTTTGTGGACTTCCATCTACACATTTAGTATTTTCCTCTTGCCTTCTGTTTAGGGATTTTTCCTTTGTTTGTTTTGCTTGTTTTTATGCTATGTTTTGGGATTTAGGTTTTGTTTGTTTGTTTGTTTTTTGTTTTTTTGGTTTTTTTTGCTGGTTTACTTTTTTTGCTTGGTTTGATCTTAGTCCTTTTTTTGGTTTTTTTTTTTTGGGGTTTTTTTTTTAGCAATTTCCATGAATTTATATAAACAAATCCCTAGTTCTTGTGATTTCCATCTCTAGTCTCATCACTTTCTGTTGTTCCTTTTAGGTTAGGTCCTTGCCATCAGCTTCCTTCCCCCTTTCCTTTATTTCCTGTATTCATATTGGCACAGACTGGTAGTGGCTTTCCATAATGAGAGCTGAAGAACTCCATGTAAATCCCAATTTTCCCCATTTTTACTAGGAACTAATGCACAGCTAACAAGTCA
Source organism: Irena cyanogastra (assembly GCA_013397155.1). Classification (NCBI taxonomy): domain Eukaryota; kingdom Metazoa; phylum Chordata; class Aves; order Passeriformes; family Irenidae; genus Irena; species Irena cyanogastra. The sequence continues at coordinate 301,367 of VWZV01010643.1, read as the reverse complement.
TCTTATATTTCCCAGAAACACCAGCTGCACTGAGCCAGTGCTTTAGATTAATTCAGTTTATTGTTTCAGCAGGTTTACAAGTTTGCAGAATTTCACAGATTTCCACAGTGCTGGGGACTGGTGATGTTTGTATGGATTGGCCTGTTCCCTGGTGATGGAGTGTGTGTAATCATCATTTTCCAATATGCAAAAATTAGGAGCAAAAGCAGCCCAGTGCCTCCACTCTGTGGTAATTGATGCTGGCTTTATGGATTATACTTTCTTTACTGAGGACCTTCTCGCTGAGCAAATTTGACAAATGAAAACACTTGCTGAGATTTTTATTTCTCTGGCAATTTTCCTTGCTTTCTTCTACTAGCAATATCATATTTTTGTTTGTGAAAGGAAGAGTTATTGTTTATCCTCGTTATTTGCCTCTTAGAGCTGAAGTAAAAATAACTGATATTGAGGACACATTAAAATGGAAGCAGGTGGAAAAAAGCAGCTTCTAAAAAAAAAAAAGCCACGATTAGAGCAAATTTTACAAACTTGCTTGTGGAAAACTACAGCAAGTTACTCTAGAAGACAAATGACTATTTAACTTGCTGGGATATTTGGCTTTTTAAAAATCTTGCTGGACACGTTAAAGATCTAAAACACATTTTTAAGAATTCAGTTTATTTGTGCTTCTCTGGTAAGCACCAAGTCCAGGCTGTGCTGGAAATGCAGAGAGGAGGCAGCTCATTTTCCTGGGCATATTAAGCAGCTGAAGACATAGGATATATGGGAAAAGCTGTGTAACAACCTTTGTTTTCCAAGCTCCCTTTCTGGAAGGTCCCTCAGCCTCCAACCCTCTTTTCCTGGCAATTTTTAGGAAGCAGGGCTCACACGTGGCCCTTGGGAGATGGGTGAGCAGCACCCACAGGATTTATTGTGCCCATGGGTACTTTGGAAAGGGAAATAACTGCAGTGTGCAGCTGAAGGCTGAGATTTGGGACATCCTTGTTCTAGACCTGCTGCTTGTGAGGGGGTACCACCAGAAGATTCTCATTTATTCCTTCTGGAAAAAAATCATCCAAGAGCATTGTCCATGAGGTTGCCCACAATGAAGAGAAGAAAAGCAGTGACTGCCTTTGCAAGATGACCTTCAGGACTCGCATTAATCATTCGACTCCACATGGCAAAGAAATATTCATCATAAAAGAGCTGTCATTCATCCAAATGGCATTTGGACATCAAATGAAACTGAGGGGTGTCTGCAATATCCATGGACTCCCAGAATCTCGGAATGGATTGGGATGGAAGGGACCTTAAGGGACCTTAAAGCCCATCCGGTGCCACCCCTGCCATGGGCAGGGACACCTTCCATTGTCCCAGCTTGTTCCAAGCCCTGTCCAGCCTGGCCTTGGACACTGCCAGGTTCCCAGTCTTGAGGTGTGCTCTGGCCCCCACAGAATTTCCAGGGGGTTTTGCACAACTCCCACCCTTTCGGGAATGCACAAAGTAACAAATTGGATTTAGGTTTCAAGGTTTTGGAAAATAAAGAAGCCAAATAGACACAAAGCTTTTCAAGGAGGCGCGTGGCTCGGTGCCACGCAGGGAAATGAAGTGGAATTAATCCCTTTTCTCTGCAAGTCTTGCAGGAAAGGTGCCTCCAGATGCTCCTCACCGCGTAACAATTCAGTATGTATCAGGTGAATGGGAGAGATGTGTTTACACAAAAAGCAGATAAGCTGGGAACTGGGATAACCACGCTACCCCAAAGGGAACGACCTGGACAATGTTTATTTTTTTGTCAGAAGATGAAGAAAGTGTCACTGCTAAATTTTGGTGAGGAGATGCACACCCACAGCTCCACTTACAGCGTCTACTGATGCTGATGTCATGAAATGTGGATGAAAAACATGATTTTTTTTTTAAGTCCAAGCTGTCTGCTGCAAAATCTGTTCTTATTCAATCTTCCTTTCTTTTTCTTTCTTGATTGTTTGTAAAGTGATCAAAATGGTCAAGCCTGGAAATTTCCATCACTCTCTTTCTATAAATTAAAAATTTCATTTAGTGGCTTTTTAATTGAAAATTTTAACTTATTCTAACAGCATTTAAAGTAAACATAAAGATAAGCTTTGAAAAAGAATATTTAATCATTTCACTAGTGTAAAACAAAATTTATTTCTAACTTTAGGTTTTAATAATGCAGTGAAGAAATAATTTTAGTTGCAAATTCATATATTGGCTCAGGCTCTAAAACATGATTTAAGGTGAGCTACAGCAGAACAGGGCATCTTTAATTGTCACTCTCTAACACTCTGTTAAGAAAAGTGTGATTGATGTCCTTTAAATGTTTCGTAATTTTTTCTTTAAAAGAAAATAGATTTATTGGCATTCACTGGGGCCCAAGTTCCTCCATTATGTATGTCTGGAGCTACTTAGAAATTTCAGATGTAGTCACATCTCTTTTACATTCTCTTTTCTTTAACTTCATTAAGCAGCCTTAAAGCCATGAGATCAGACCTGGTGTTACTGATTTACGATTATCTTTTGAATTCCTTCTGTAACCCACATATGAACCAATCCACAGAAAAAGCAGCATTTTGTTAAAGGCAATCGAAAGGCAAAGTAATTCCATATTTCTTCTTTTCATGCTTTACTGTTTGAAATCCCATTGAAATATTATTGCCAGTGTTTTTACCTCCTCTGTGCTCTAAAACAATTTAAGAAGAAAGTCTAATTAAAGCAATAGCTGCTGGTGATAAGAAAGAGAAAAGAAAGGATGACAACAATTTTTCTGTACTGTTAATAAAAGCATAATGCAGGAATCCCTGTGAGGGTGGGCAGGCCCTGGCACAGGGTGCCCAGAGAAGCTGTGGCTGCCCCTGGATCCCTGGAAGTGTCCAAGGCCAGGCTGGATGGGGCTTGGAGCAACCTGGGATAGTGGAAGGTGTCCCTTCCCATGGCAAGGGGTGAAATTAAATGATTTAAGGTCCCTTCCAACTCAGGCTGTTCTATGATTCCTCTTTTGTTCCTATTAATTATAATGAAATAAATTTCTATTTAAGTGAAATTACCTTTCCAAGTGGTTTTTTTTTTTAAGTACTTTTTTTTTGAATCTCAAAGTACTCCATAAGAAGCAAAACAACCTCCTTAGGATCTGTAAGCTGGCACATACAGGGGGATTTAACACTTTTGGAAGGATTGTTGGTGAAGGTGATGTGCATGAGGCAGGTGTCTCTTCCTGTGCTCTGAACACAGCACATGGCTCTGGAGTCAGAGCAGGGAGCATGTTAAAAGCTGTGGGGATATTTGTTGATAAATTTGCAGGAGTTGCAGTTGGCTGAACTGCTTCCCTCCCCCACATCCTTCACTGCAAATTCAGTGCTGAGTGACTCTCCCACCCACTCCCTGTCAAAAACCCTCTGAGTGCTTGGTTTGAAAAACATAATGTCTGGATTTTCTGTTGTAGCTGTTGCCAGCTTGTCTAAACTCACACAGCACCAAATTTTCTCCAAGTTCTAAAGGTAGAGCTCGTGTCAGAAAATCACCTTCCCCAGATTAGCAGGCTATTTCAAAACTTTGAATAAAATAATAAAAAAATCTCAGTGACTAATGCTTCTATTAGCCAAATACACAAAGCAAAGAATGTCTTAAGTTGTGTGCTTTGTTGGAAATTCCAAAAGTGATGGCTCTCCTGGGGCCTGTATAATTCACACAGCACTTTAACCTGTGATTAATTACAAGATCAGCCGAAGCTTTTCTCCTTCCCACTTGTGCTTTCATCAACATTGAAAATCCTAAAGTAAATCTGGGCTAGGCTCTAAGAGGCTCAAGTGACTTGCTGGGCTGATTAGAAACCAGCCATCCTGCCCAACCTGGGGGACGACCAGGATCTCTGGGAGGGAACATCCACCAGACACCGAGGCTAGAGAGAGCAACTTCATTGATGTGAGGGGAAAAGTGACACTGAAAGAGGAAAAAAAAAAAAAAAAAGGATTCTGCACAATTGCAAAGCTGATATGTGGCAGAACAGGTAGGACTTTGGGATTTGGGAATAGTGTTTTGTATGGGGGTTGGTGAATTTCTGCTGTGCTTTGGAGATGGAGAGAGGAAAGTGGTGATAATGCCATGGGAGCACCAGCTTCAGCTGAACCACTGCAGGGTGAATCACAGACTGAGGAGTTTGGTCATGCAGAAAAAGCCTCTTGGCTGGTGCTGTTTGAAGTGCACAAATTCCTGGCTGAAGGTGAATGATCTGTGAGCAGGAGGTTGCTCTCACTGCAGCCCAGAAATAAATGTTCCACAGAAACCCCAACATAATGATGTGAACTTCTCCCCCAAGGACTACTCTACTATTCTTTGTGTTTATTTGTGTTCCAGAGGCTCTCACAAAGCGTTGAGGTTATTAGAATAAGGTGAGATGAAAGGGCAAGTAAAGAGGGGAGGAATAAGATTTCCTTCTGGATTTTTGTGTGGTTTGAGCCACTTCTGTTCTTTGTCAACCAATTTCATCCAGAAGCTGGGTCAGTCTTGCATGGTGAATGGGATCTGCAGATCACTGCTCCCTGCCTGGGCTCTGCTGTGGCTCTAGCTCAGGAGCAGAAGAGAAAGGAAGTGGGAACACAAGATCCATCTTGTGGGTGCAGAGTGGGCACATCCCAGTGTGTTGACTGAAAAGGAAAATATGGGTTTGTGGAAGGCAGCCAAGCTCTTCTTGGGAGAGCTGGGAAAAGCAATCAGGAATACCTCTGGGAGCCACAACTCCTTGAAGAGTATCTCACTCAACATGGGAAGTATTTGTGAAGGATTAGAATCACTGAGACCACAAAAAAGCTGTTTGCCATTACTTCCACTTGCCTCCTCTCACAGGTTCTACAAACTTCATTGCTCTCAGCAAGAGGTGGGAGTGGAGAACTAGAGAAGTTGTGCTTTGGGGCTCGTTGTTGTCACTGTGGTGGTGGCACTGCCCCAGCTGTCGCTCCCTCCCCTGATCCTGCACCTGCCCCGGGGCACAGCCGTGCTCTTCTCCCTCCTGTCAGAGATATTCAGGGAGCTGCCAAAGGAAGTGAGATAACCCACATGAGCAAAATAATTCAGAGGAGTAAGGAAGTAAATGGTTCTGCCTTTCAGTTTTTGGAAATGCACGAGGAGAGGCAGCAGCTGGAGCTGAGCAGGGGAAGGGCAGAGCTGTAATCAAGGCGCTCATTTTTCGGCAAGCCCCAGATGCAGATCAAGAAATGCAAAGTTTGTGCTGACGAGGAGACAAGGGCCTCAGTTCTCATCCAGCAGAGGGTAAATTAAAAAATAATTACAGAGAACAGCAATTTCTCTCAAAGTGTTCAGTGCCTTGCATATTTACCCCAGAGTTATTTTCTTTCTGTAGACGAAATAGAAAGGTCTGGGGATATTTAATGCCTGTTTGTTTCCCTAACAGCCCTACCCTGCCCACAGGCCATGACCTCTCCAGCTGGTCTGGAAGGGGAGTTTTCCAGGTGATATGGCTTAGGAGAGGTTGGGAAGAGTATAAGCAAACTTGTAAATGAATGGAATTCCCAGGCAAGGAAACTCAGAGACAGCAAAGACAGATTTTGCTCATTTGGTATTGCCATGGATTGAGAGCCCATTTTTGGGCTCAGTTTTGGGGGAATGGACATGAGCAATATTTACACACCTAAGTGAATACTGAACAACTTTCTCAGGCTTGTCCTATAAATATCCAAGCAGCCCCGCTGCTGGATCATGGGTTCAGTTCAGCGTAAACATGAGACCAGTAGAGAAATCTGGGTCTTTGGTCTCTGGCCCTTTGGGCAACCTCACATTAAATCTTGATGTTACACCTATGTGATCTATTCTTTGTCTGTCCTAACCAGTAACTGAGATAGGTCTATAAAGAGCGTGGATTTAAGGAGAAAGTAGAGGTTCTTGGCCAGTTAAGTGTTTTTTATTTTATATTTCCATTGCACTGTACATTACAGCATAGGCTGCTCTTCAGTACATCATGGGAATGCAGAGAAAATATGAATAGGTTGGCTCATAGATTTAAAAGCACTGGATTGTTCCGTGTGTGCTCCCAGCTCCTCTTTGAAATTATCCTCAGCATAAAACATGTATTTACATTCAGATCAGAAGTATCCACAAGAGGCATGCAGCTGTGGAATGTGTTACATATTGTAATTATAAAGATATATTTGTTCCCTTTTCCTGGGAATAGATTCTGGTATTGATTTGTTCTCACTTCTGCTCACCTCCACCGAGGCAGTGGGGGAAGGTGGATTTTATGGCAAACAACGTTAATTGCCTTATCTCTGGGGAAGAAATACAGTCATTGAAAACCTCACTTACAACTGGGTAACAATTCCCCCAAACAGACTTAGAATAATGATCCAAGCCATGTTCTTTCTTAATTAAGATTTTGGTTATAGATGGTTACTGGGACTCTTGGAAGGTTTGGGCAAAAGAGAAAGCCTAGAAAGTCAAAGGGGAAAAAATATAATATTGAAAATGCATTTTTTAAATCAAGTGAAAGCTATAGCTTCTCTAAATTGTTTTGAGAACAGGAGTTTTCCAGCAGATTCAAAGCCATCTGATAAGAGAAAACCTGGACAAAAGCTCGAGTTTTACTTTTAATCCTTCAAAAAAAGGACCAACACAGAGTCGAAAGACCAGAACAAGAACCAACTCAATCCCCAGACCCCACACAGAGATCTTTGTGGAGCCTCTGACCCTCAGGCTTGGCTCTTGTTTTCCTGGACATCAATGGAGACATACTCCACCAGAATGAGCAGATGAGGCCAGGGAGGCACACGAGGCCTGGATTAGCTGCATGAACCGAGAGGATTTGTAGGTTTTGAACCTTCTTTTCACCTCTCCTAGTGGCAGTGTCCCAAAATTGCTCGTGGGCTGAAATGCTTTGGAGGTCCTGCTTTGAAAAGCAGTAATGAGTGTGGAGAACTCTTATGTTGGCTGTTTTTCTTGAGCTGCAGGGCTTTTTTAGTTCTGAAATATGAGAGCCTCCAAAATTACTGCAGCAATATGGATATTGTTACTAGAAGGTTCTTCGTGGTTGATATAACCCTTCTATTCCAGTTTGTTTTAAGAATGGTTACAATATGCCCGTTTCAAAAAAAAAAAAAAAAAATAGAGGCAAGGCAAAACAAACCCTGTGTTGCAGAGAGTGTTGCATCAGATAAATAGATCCATTTTCTTGGCAGAATAACAACATTTTTCCTTCTTTGATATGGGGCAAATGGAACTGCTGAGCTGTGTTCTCCGCTGAGATTAGAGATGCGTTCGGAGCCCAGAGCTCCCCTCGATCACAAGTTGGTATTAACAAAGCCACAAAAGCCTCTCGGCTTTAAGCACTGCTACTACTGCTATTAAAGAGTGTTTCTACCTGAAAGGAGAACATGAATGGCTCTGGCTTTTCATCCACAAAGAGATGTATTCAGCTCCTTTGCTGAGATGCTTCATTCATGATGTTTGTTCTGCCTAGATGGAGACAGCACAAAGGTTCTCTCACTTACAGCCCCAAGAGGAACATCTCAGCATCTCTCATCCCACATCAACCCAAGCCAAGTGTTCTTCCTTCCCCATTTTGGGTTTTCCAGGATATTTTTTTTCTCCTTTTTTTTTTCCTCCCCTCTTGCAATTATCATAGGCACCTTTTGGCCCAGATGGTCTAGCCTTGCATGAAAATTAGATTTTAATTAATCTCTCCCAAAAATTTCTGCCTCGTGTGGATGATGTCACGTTCCCATTATCTAACCCTTAATAACTGATTATAGCCTAATTGAATGTACTAGAGGAAAAACGACAGGATGTCAGGATATAAAGTTCATTAAGGAAAATCAATTTGCAAGGCTTTAAATTGCATTAAAGGCTACCCTTTAAATCATCTAATGTATTTCTTCCTGGTTTGGGAAGGTAAATAGGCGCATTGTGGAGAAATATGTGCAAGGAGAAGTGGTAGGTTTTGTGGGTAAATTAAATTGCAAATGACTGAAGATCAGACAACAATTCCATTATCAATGACAAGCTGCCAAGGTACTCAAACAAATACTTTGCCAAGTGCCTTGTGTTTTCCATTTCTTTGTCATTTAGAAATAAATAAATCTTGCTTGGAGGCTGGACTGAGATCTCTGTCATTTTATTAAAAAAGCCAACTGAGTAGGGTTAATGAGTATCAACTCCATTACTTGCTCTCCAGGATGGATTTGGCAAGCCCTTTCCATGCCAGACCGGATGTTTTCATCTTTTTCAAGTCTATAAACAGTGGAAGCTGCTCAGAGTCATATTCCTGGCACCAGCAGCAGCTTGGATGCATTTCAATTCGTGTCTTTTGTGCTCTGGAGTGAATTCATACCTTCGTGAATTGTTTAACAAAAACAGGCGCTGGGAGAGAGCCTCACCTTGGCAGCCAGCTCCTGGGGCTTGATTGAGCTTGTGGTGACACACTGGTGACAGCTGATGTCCCGTGGAACTGGGGCACGACAGACACGGGGGTGTTCATGGCACGGCCTCGGGGTACGTGCACCTGCTCCTGGCTGCCCAGGAGAGGGAGATTTGGAGCCATTCCAAGAGGGAAGGTGAGGATGGGGATGGACTCTGAGGGGTGGGGAAGAGGATGAGGATGATAACTGCACCCTGAGGTGTGGAGAAGGAAGAGAAGGATGACAACTGCACCCTGAGATGTGGAGAAGGAAGAGAAGGATGATAACTGCACCCTGAGGTGGGGAGAAGGAAGAGAAGGGTGATAGCAGGACCCTGAGGTGTGGAGAAGGAAGATAAATACGATAACAGAACCCTGAGGTGGGGAGAAGGAAGAGAAGGATGATAGCTGGACCCTGAGGTGTGGAGAAGGAAGATAAATAGGATAACAGGACCCTGAGGTGTGGAGAAGGAAGAGAAGGATGATAACTGCACCCTGAGGTGGGGAGAAGGAAGAGAAGGGTGATAACAGGACCCTGAGGTGTGGAGAAGGAAGAGAAGGATGATAACTGCACCCTGAGGTGTGGAGAAGGAAGAGAAGGATGAAAACTGCACCCTGAGGTGTGGAGAAGGAAGATAAATAGGATAACAGGACCCTGAGGTGTGGACTAGCCTGTGCTGCCTTGCACGTGCTGGTGTTTCCTGACTGCTACTGGACCATCCCTTGCTCTTCATGACCTCTGTGCTTTAACACCAGGCAAAAATGGTTTTGTTCAGAACTTAAATAAAGTTGTAGGAAAACCCCACAGTATTACAAGGTAAATTAGCTGAGATTCCATTCTGGAACAGAAGCTTTTCTCTCCAGCACCCAGGGTTCTTTCTTGATGCTGTTTTGGGCTGGATTTGGGAATCATAACAAGAGCTGGTGCATTTATACCCCTTCTCCTCTAGTCTTTGGCATTCACACATTTTCAGCACTGACAAAAGTCCCCCTCCTGTCCCTGATTTCTTTGCAGGCTGGGGGCAGCAAGTCCAGTTGTGTGGACTGCAAAGGTCCATGAAAGTATGTCCCCAAAATAAACCCAGCATCAAGGACCTGAGCCAGTCTCATTGCACTCCTGGAATTCTTTGTCCAAGATCCAACTGCTCACCAGAATTCCATGGTCTTTCTTGGCCTCAGTGGGATGAGGAACCCAGATATCTCAGTATGCAAAAGCAGCCTCCTGTTTATTGTGATTCTCAGGAAAGATAATTAATTAGGACTTCAAAGGAAGGAGGTGGCATGTGTAGCATAAGCTTCAAGTCACATTTTGTCACCTCCCCAGAAGTTGTTTAAAGAGGGGGGAATTGGTACAGTGTGTCTTCCTCTTTGAGAGGGTTCATACAGAGGTTTTTAATTACTTTGGAGATTTCTTAAATGTAATTTTGTATGATGGCATCTGGTACAAACTGGATGCCTCACTTTGATCTGCTGGGGAAGAGAGGGTGACAGTTTTCTTCAAATGAAGAGTAACATCAGCAGAAAAACAGAGAGGGAATTAACATATTGGAACATCACTTTTCTTGTAATCATCACCCTATTAAATATGGAGGGGAGGATTTTGAAAATCAAGTTTGCATTTTGAACAACGTTACTGGGGCTGAGTTGCCCTCATTAGCTGTTTTGTATTAAATTTGATTAAAAAAACTGGTGCTGACAAGCACTGGAAATGCTTTTTTTAATCTTGTTTTTAATCATTTTAGATCACCTACTAAATATCTTTTAATATTTTAATGGGTCTCTCATTCATAGTAAAAAGAGGTGAATAAATTGAATGGAGAAAATAAAAATGCAAAAATCTTCTCAGGCTTTTGCTCCCTGTAATGGTACCAGAATGAAATTTATGGTGCATCTGTGTTTTGCTTTACTTTCAATTTGCAACCATATTTTTGCATATTTGATGTGACTGGAAAAGCATATTTTTGCAATGAATTTGCATTCCAGGTACTAAATTTTGGCCAGTTTTCTTCTAAATTTCACATGACTCTGAGGCCATTTAGGACTCTGTTTTTGCAGGATTTTATGACATTCCCAGGGTCTTCCTTGAGTGTAAATAAGATGCATCCAAATATACAGATGCTCACTTTTATGTCTTATCATCCCACAGATGAACTCCCAATGAACATTTTCATTCTGAATAGATTCCATTTTGTTGGCTTTATTTTCAAACCTACATATTTGGGAATGTTAAAGAGGGACAAGATACTTTCTATAATTCTTTTTGTTTATCGTGAAAACAGATAAAAATTCCTACAAATATTCATTGAAGCCTTTCTTCATTGAAGGCTGTTATTCCTAAGGGATATAATATCTGTGTTTTGTGTGCCAAAAGCATCAGGTTAATTTTTTTTCCAAGGGACTCACTAAATCTTTCTTCCAGGAGGAAGTTGCTGCTGGAAGGTTCCTGTTTTTCCCAGGCACTGATTCCTTGAGAAACACCCAGAGAGAAGGGAAAGGCCAACGTCCTTGCATTGGCAACTCTTCTCTCAGATGCTTGAAGGAGGGCTTTAAATATGGTTACTCTGCTTAATTATGATTTTGTAATATTCTTTTAATTGAAGACTTGGAGTGCTGCAGCATCTCCATCAGAAAAGCCATTGAATTTGGGGTGAAGCTCTTTGGCCAGCAATCCTAGTCTGTGCCACGTGCTGGGGCCTTGGCAGCTCATCTCAGTCAGTCAGGGAGCCCTTAAAGTTGGGAAAGACCTCAAGATCTTCGAGTCCAACCTCTGGCCAAATCCCCCCCTGCCCCCAGTACCCTGCAGCACTAACTGACATCTCCACACAATTTATGGGCACTTCCAGGCATGGAGGCTCCACCACTGCCCTGGGGGGGCTGAGAGCCCTTTGAGAGAAGAAATGGATTTTTTTTTTTGTTTCAACAGCTCTCTAAGCCCTCCCCTTGACTTCATTTGCATCAGGACAGCAAAGGGAAGCAGAAGGACCCAGCAGTGTGAGGTACCAAAAAAAGCATCTCTTGGTCCTTCTCTGCTGTGGTAGTACCCCTCTTTTGGGTTGACAGAGGGGGTTTTGGAGGTGGGGAAAGACAACTACCAGCAGGAAATGGCACATCCTTGTGTCCTGTCCCTTGTGCATCCCTGAGCCTGCAGACTCCTGGTAATTTGAAGGCACATTGGTGGTGATGGTGCCCTCTTTCTTTCTGCACAGCTCAGCAGAATCCCTGTGAAAATATATAACCAGGCAGGCCAGGCTTCCCATTCTCATAAGAGTTGGGACACTTCTGGAAAATAATCGTAGTAAAAGCATAATAATTATGGTTGACTTGCTCTTTGCAATTAGGAGATTTTGTCATGCAGGGACTGCTGCTTAGCATGACAAAACGTCAGACAAATGCAGAGCTGAGCTGCGGCAGGAAAACAGTAAAAGTGGTAAGGAATGAAGGGGAAAGCAGGGCTTTGTTAGGTTTGGGACAGCGAGGGGAGTGGTAAGAAAATCCATTGTGTGCTTTCCATGCTGCTGGAAGTCAGTGCAGCTTAGGCAGCGTGGTTGTGCTGCGGGGATGGCAGGGAGAGGGAGGCAATCTGATAAATGAAATGATGCATAATTCAGTGCTGCAAGGGCAGTGTAGGAAAACAGTATCATCTCCAGACAAATTAATCTGTCTTAGGTTTATGACTGTCTCAAGGCCGTTTGTTTCATTGTCAGTTCAGTCACAGGTAGAGATGTGATTATTATTTCAAATGGAAAGTTCTTTTTCAACAGCCATTTTTGGAAACTGCTGTCTCAGAGCAGAGTCCCTTCCCTGAAGTAATGCTTTCATTTGGAAGTACAATAGCAACTGTCAGTTTTGCTTCCTTTTGTTTTATTTCCATCATCTGTGTGTTGCCATTTCAGGAAGGAAATGTGTCTGTGGGCAACCAGTGCCAGATGTCTGAACTTTCACTTGTCATTTGAGGTGTTGGCAGCACCACTCACCCACCCCAGTCACAACCAGCTGCAGGAAGTTGGCTCTACTCACCAACTGCAGCAAATTCATTAAACAGAGGGGGAAAGGAGTATTATGGCACTTTGCAGGAGACTGAGGTGTGGAGAGGTGTGGTCCTCTGCCCACAAAGGTGTCAGGGATCTTGTGCACCTCTAGAAGTATCTGTCTGCACACTGTGATTAAAGTCACTCAGCAAGGGCTGGTGCAGCTGGGATTGGAGGCTTGAGGTCAATGGACTTGCCTGAAATCCCTGAATTTATGATACCCCATCTTTGGCAGCACTGAGGTTGACTCTAGATGCCACAAGAATGGATCAATGCTAAATAATAGCATAATAATAATCAATGCTCAATACAAGATGTTTTAAATGATAATGTGCATAATTATTATACATAATATAATGTAATACTGTGTTGTGCAATAATAGATGTTAAATATAATATATGATAATACAGTTATAAACCCCAAGTACCTGTTCAGCTTCTGGAGTGATTTCTGTTTTCTCTCCTTTTATAGAATTATAGAATGACAGAACAGTTTGGGTTGAAGGTTTCTTCAATCTCATCCTGTCCCCCCCCCTGCCATGGGCAGGGACACCTTCCACCAGCTCAGGCTGCTCCAAGCCCTGTCCAACCTGGCCTTGGACACTTCCAGGGATCCAGGGGCAGCCAGGATGAGGGGCATTTCCCCAAATATAACTCTGATCTGGAGCTCCTTTTCCTTCAAGATATGTTTTCTTTCCCAGACATGACCAGCCTGCCATGAACAGGGCACTGAACCCTGCCCAGCCTGCTGCCTGTGATTCTTCCAGGTGGGTTTGGTTTTCCAGCTGAGCACACCTGGGCAGAAATGTGAACCAGCTGCATCCAGGGGGAGATGGAGGTAGGAGAAAGTTGTTTCAGCCTTGGCATTAGGGATTTCACGTATGGAAATGGAAGGTGCAGCAGCTTTTGTTCTCTTTAGGACCAGACATGCTGGGAGCATGTCGTGGCTCTTACCCCTCAGGCTATCTGAATATTACAGATATTCCCTGCCTGTGGTGGCACACTGAACATCCACACACCTCATTCATGTCTCACTGTTCACAAACAGGGTCATGGCTTTAACATTCAGGGACAGGAAAATGTCCTTTTGCATTAGGCCAGCCCTTGCTCTGTGCCTTTTATCGAGTTCCTTGCCCATTACAAGAGGGTTTTTCTGGAAACAATAGAAGGCAGCAGATAAGGGAGCAGGCTACAACAGATAGGAGCACTTAGTTTCTGTCAGTGGACAAGCAGCTCACTTCCTGCCTGATCCAATGCCCAAAAAAGAAGAACACAAGCACATTTTCATTCACCAAGCTCCTTCAGTGCTGATAAAATCTGAAAAATTCATTCTGAGCCAGTGGCCATGGGAGAGGAGAGGGGACCCTCTCTCAGTGGGTAGCAAACTAAGGGAAGAGGGAAAAATCCTGACATTGCCCACTGGGGAGCAAACAGGATAGAATTTAGGGTAGGAAGGTCTTGGGAGCAATGCTGTGATTTACATTTCATAGAATTTCAGACTGGTTTGGGTTGGAAGGATCATTAAAGGCCCATCCAGTGTCACCCCTGCCATGGGCAGGGACACCTTCCACCAGCCCAGGGTGCTCCAGCCTGGCCTTGGACACTTGCAGGGGTCCAGGGGCAGCCACAGCTTCTCTGGGCACCCTGTGCCAGGGCCTAACCACCTTCATGGGGAAGGGAAGAGGGGTAGGAATGTTCTCACATTTTTCTTTTTTTTTTTTTTTTTAATTGTATGTACTTGCCTCATATTTCTGGAAAATCTGCTATAGGAAGTAAGCAAGTTTAAACAGCAAAATCAGTATGAGTAGGTCTGAAATTACCTATTTAATTAGGTTTTATGCTTTGAATCTGCAAATGTTGGTATTAATTTATACTTAATTTTACAGAGCTGCCAGCAAAATATGCTGTGAAGGAACCAATAGTTTGTGTTGCTCACTCATTTCAGATTGGACCCAGAGAGTGTTTTGGGGCCCAGCTGAGGTTTATGGAAGGTTTGGGAGGAGAAACAGCACCACATTTCCAGACTGGTGCAGGTGGGGAAAATTTCCTCTCTCATCAGTGGCTCATGGCTCTTTTCCCAGTGAAAACTGTAGCTAAAAGTATTGGTTGAAACATTACTAAAGTTTTTTTCTTTACAGAATATTTCAGGTTAATAATCAATGATTATGGCACATATTCCATCTGCTTTCATGTTATCTTTTACAAACCCATAGAAAGAGAGATTTCCAGAATAACAATATTATCTAAAAAAAAAAAAAAAAAAAGGAATAAAGAAATTGCTCAGCTTCTCACCATAATATCTTTATTTGGAGGAGCTGAAATTTCTTCATAATCATAACAAACTGAAATTGCTCTTTGTGTGGCCGTCAGGACTGAGTCTATATTTCTAAAGGTTTCATTTCTGAGGGTCCTGAAAATCAGACTTTGTTCTTTGTGCACTGAAATATAAACAAATATTGTGCATCAATTTTTAACTTTTATTTGTTTCACAGGATAAGGTTCATAAAAATATCTCTTACTCCACTTGCTAATATCCAAAGTAGGTGAAGAAGCATTAAGACAGAGCACATAAACACAGCAGAAATGTAAATGAAAGAATTCTGGGAACAAGTGCTGCCTGAAGACATCCCCGCCACACAGTGATATATATTTCCTCAAAAATATCTTGAAGATCTTTTTCTCTGCCTCCTGCACATTATAAAACACTCAGGGAAATATAGATGAAGTCCTGGAATGCATTTAGATCATTATTTGCAGAGACAACAATGCAGTTCTCTGAGCACTGTGCATGTCATATATACAGAGGCAGTGGAATAAATAAAGCATCTATTGCATTAGGAAAAAAACTACATGTCATCATTCAGGGGCTTGGGAGAATAATGGGGACAGGGAGAAATCCCCTCAAAGAGATTATGAGAGTAATTGAATTGATTGATTGAATTGAACTGCCACTGTGGATAGTTGGTGAAGATCCAGTGAATAATTGCAGGCAATCATTTTGCTTTCTGCAATGCAATACAGTGTTGTACAAGTATCTCAACAAAGGGGTAAACAAATCTTGGTCAGGCACTGGCCTCACTGAAGTGCCACTGGCAGGGCAAAGGCTCTGCTTGGTGCAGGGCTCACAGGAACACTGAACAGTCCCTTTAGACTCTGAGGAGTCATGGAATCATCCAGTGCCACCCCTGCCATGGCAGGGACACCTTCCATAGCCCAGCTTGTTCCCTGCCCCATCCAACCTGGCCTTGGACACTGCCAGGGATCCAGGGGCAGCCACAGCTTAACTTCAGAGTCTGAGAAGGTTATGCCATGTCCAAGAACCTGCTGCTGGCTGGGTTTGTTTTCACTCTTAAAGACATTGTGGTGTAACAACACCCCCAGTGATCACTGAGCAGAGGGGTCCCTGTGGCATCAGGCTGTGCCCGAGTCAGTGCAGAAGTGAGGAGGCCAAATCTCACTGCACTGACCACTCCTGTTGGCCTTCATCAGCTATGGAAGAGACAGGAATGGAAAGCTGGAATTTTGGGGTTGGAAGTGGCCCATGGCAAACCAGAATTTCATGGAGAAGGGCTGGAAAGGCAGGAAGCAAAGTCATTAAAAAGGATACAAGGACTGCCATGCTCTGTGTCTGCACGCCTGGGGTCATTAGGCCTGTGCTAATCATTAGGGCTGAGGTCCATTAGACAGCACTAATGGTGATCAGTGAGCCAAGGGGAAGAATGTTTTTAGATTGCATGGAGGACTGGATTAAGGACTGATCCACCCCAAAAATCTGTACCTGCAACATTTGGGCTCTTCTATCTACAGCACTTCTGGTGGTTCTGCCAAAGTCTGCGGCACCAACAGCCTGGGACCAGCTGAGTCTCATGGCACAAACCAGAACAAACAAACCCCCAGTTCAAGGGCAGTCAAAAACCAACCAGCACCAAACCTTTACCAGCAGCAATTTGTCAAGTTCCATGTCTGTCATGCTGGAAACAGCTTGCTCTGATTGAATTAATTTTTTGGGGATGTGATTAGGAGTCATGAAATGAAATCAAGTGTGATAAATATCAATAATTGAATGTTGGATCAGTTTTCCTAGGACAACTTAATTCCATTCATCCTGATTTGAAGAGCTCACCCTTAATAATATTTTGTCTGTGTTTCTTTATAAATTGTGTTTTCACCAATCTTGATGTTAAAAAAACTCCTTTGTAATAAAGTGTCTCAGAAATCCTGGCTGCTTTACAGTATTTGTCTGGCCTACTTTGGAGATTAGTTTAATTTAGGTGATATTTGATTTCCCTGCTGCTGCTGGTGTGATTTTTTGTTTTTCTTCAGTTTCTCTTTTTTTTTTTCTGCTTCTTGTGGAGATTAGCTTTCTATAAACATATTATCCATAACATAAATCAAAGAAGCTGGAAATAGTAATATAGTATGGTCATGTATATTCATGGTTGTTTGATGAAGGAAAGAGATTAACATATTTCTAGATTCTCTGTCATTCCCTTGAATTTTTTTTTTCTGTAAAAAAAGAGAAAGAAGGAAAATGTTCTGGTAAATTCACATATTTAGGAGAGTGAAATTATCAAAACAGGTAGGGCAAGAAGTCTCCTTTTCTCTCTAATTTGGTGATTTGTAAATTAGTGAGAAAAAGACGGGTTTTTTTGGTTCTGTTGATCAATGGTGAAGCAGATTTTACTCTTCTAATTAAGTGCAGTTTTTCCTTTCCCCTTTACACAGAGAATTTAAGTGCTTTGGAAATCACCACCAGCAGCACTTTGGGAAGCAGGAACACCTCTGGTGCTGCAAAGAGAGCTCACAGCAGCTCTGCACACCCTGTCAGGTGCATTTTGGTGCTTCCAGCCATCTCCTGCCAGGGTAATTCCTGTTGAGTTCCTTATCTGATGCTTTGGGTTATAGCTGAGACAGCCCTCCCTGCAAGCTCTGGGAAATCTGCTTATCCAAGAGAGGGGAAGGGAGGAATCTTACCTGGAGAATTCTGAGCTCATCCTACCTTAGGCTCTTTCATGGTGTTTAGACTTAACAGTCACACCAGAGATAAGTCTCTCCTGGTGCTACACCCTCTGTTCTCTTACAAAGTGATAGAATTACTGCTCACTGAGTCAGGTAAGTTCTTCCTTAATTTAAAATTAGTGTTAAAATTAGTGTCATTCTTCCTTCCTCTACAAAATCTCAGTCCTTCTGATTGACCTGATGAAGGTGCCTGAAAAGCTCAAGCTCTCCCTCATACCTGAAGATCCCGTGTGAGCTGTCCCAGAGCTTTCCCCTGGTCAGGAGATCCCAGTTCCTGGGTCCATCAGGGTTACACAGAGCCCTGTGTGCTCTGAGCCTTCCTCATACCCTGCACTGGGATGCTGGGCTGTGCAAGGCGAGGCCAGCACCTCTGGATTTACTGGATTTACTCTTCCTGCACAGAAAAATGCCAGTTCAGGCTTGTTAGGGCTCCCAAGGATTCCCACTGGAGACAGGGAGAAAGGGGTTTCACTGGAGGTGAAAGCTGAAATGGCTTCAATGCTTGCTGAAATCTTTGGCTAAATCAACAAACCTCAGCAGACCACCTTTGAGCTAAATAAAACCATAGCTTCTCCTCTCCTTTAAATATTTTATACTTAAAACAGATGAAACTGATTTTTTGCAGTGGCTTTGGTTCTGTCTGAGGTGGAGCAGATCAGAGGTGAGATTTTCTGTCCATGGGATATCTGTGATTCGACAAAAAAGGGGGAGAGGTCGTTCCTGCATCTGTGAATTAAAAATTGGAGTTCTGAAAGTTTCCCAAAGAGGGGAAAAAAGAGAAAAAGAGAAAAGAAGCTTGGCAATAAATGAAATTGTAAAGCTTGCAGTGAGCTGGAGGCTGTGCCCAGGCTCTGGGGATGCCCTGCTCAGCCCCTCTCTGTTCTGTCATCGTCCCCAGCCCAGGGCAGCAGCCAGGACAGCCAGGACAGGAGATTTTGGATTCTGCTCCAGCATCAGCCATACCTTTAGACCTTGGGAATGTGCCAGGAGCTCTCCAGGTTTCTGCAAGCTGGAGAGGTAGGAGGGAAGCCCTGATTAACCCAAGGTTCCTCTGCAAGGCTTTCATCACTGCCTTGTTGAATGAGATAAGTGAAGTGAGACTTAGCACTGCAAGCTTAGATAAGCCTGAAGAAAGGAAAAACTGACAATTACCAGTTTGATCTAATAATGCAGCAATGTGAGAAACTGAATTTAATACACAGGAAAACAATATGAGGCAATGGTGATACTATAATTAAGTAAATAACTTAATACATACATGTTTAATTAAACTCCCCATTTATCTGAGAACACTCTCTCTGTTTGCAACAGCAATTTGAAGCCACTAAAGCTCAAGCTGAACAATATAATTTTCATTTAATACTAATCTTGGACCAGCACATTGAAAACATTCATTCAGCACAGTGGAAATTAGATTTTCAGGGAACTGTATCACAGGTTGTCTCTTGGATCCCAAACTGTGAAATTGTGGATCATGGAAGCCCAGCACATAATTACCCTGGTTGCATAATG